>JAQFYG010000102.1:0-52268 GCA_034694325.1 Entomobrya corticalis
TTTTAAAAAGTACCTGGCCAACCTCTTATATGACACAGAAGTTTTGAAAAGGTACTACGTCAATAATGCTAATATGCCGCTGCTGATCAACACAAATCGAGGAGAAAGAGAGTGATCACTGCAGATCGAATAATAACGAGTCTTCAGAAAGCATGTCAAATAAAACTTGAAGCATTTTATTTTCTCCCTGGTGGAAGGTGTTAGGCGACTACTGGGTTACACTAATGAACTACATGGTACAATTGATACATGATTGATACATTGTACATTGATACAAATTGTATGCATTGTTAAAATTACACAAAACCATGACATACTCAATGTATTTATGAGGCCAGTTTATTAATACAGTCTTAGGTTGAGCATTGTTCTGTACTTTATCTCAAACTCACGGCAAATTAAAGGATTGAAAATACCTCTTGAAGCTTTACTATTCAAATGAGTAAATTTGACAAGCTTACAAACAAGAAGTCGATATTATGAACACATCTCGATCTGCTTAAAAAAGCTTTAGTCTTTAATTCTTAGTAAATAGTAAATACAATCGATTTGATAATTTTGATAAATATACGGCGCTTAAAAAAGAAATACAAAGTTGCAACTATTGAAACTTGGAAAACTGTCAATTATAACCTCAATAAACATGCATGAAAAACTATTTTAGTCTTGTCACTAAT
Source organism: Entomobrya corticalis (assembly GCA_034694325.1). NCBI lineage: Eukaryota > Metazoa > Arthropoda > Collembola > Entomobryomorpha > Entomobryidae > Entomobrya > Entomobrya corticalis. The sequence continues at coordinate 678 of JAQFYG010000102.1, forward strand.
TTTGAAACTTTGCTTAATTTGGGGTTTTCCCACAATACCTTAATTATAGTACCAACGACTAATCCGACTACCGTATTCTCTTTAGAATTCTCTACCGTAGAATAGTTCAGTGGCACACTAACAATACTTGACATCAAGATGCCTGCCAATATTCGGTTTGGCTGGATTCGGTTGAAATAAATGTTTTCATCGATTCGAGGATTTTTATCACGAATTCAATTTACATTATTGTTATTGAACGTAGGGTATTTATTAGTGAGAACAGAACTATTGTACTAGTACTGAAAAGGAAAGACGTTAAAGAATAAATTCAAATTCAAATTATTTGTTATACTATACTACCGTTGCAGGTTTACTGGTACATTCATACGCCGGGAATTAGCTGAGATTAAAGTAGTGTGTATGCAATCCAGTTACATTACTGTTTAAATACTAGTCTTTTGCATAGTCTTGTTTTGTTTCAACATGTAAATAAAATACAAATATAATTGCTTCAGATATTGTTTTCAAAACTATAAAATGTTTTAAAAAGTTATAAGCACAGCTTGATTTTATTTAGAGTTTAGATGTAGTAGCTTGAATGCTACAAAAGTATTTACCATTCTTGTTTGAGTCTTGTAAACTGAAAAAATACATACTTTGTATGCAAAGATCAGGTTCAGGTAAGTGGTTTCTATGCACTGTAACATAATGATGACATGATCACCGAAAACCGCGCACCTTATTTACAGTAGGCGTTTCAAAACTGGATTTACTCAGCCTTCTTCCGGAATTTTCTGGAAACAAAATTTCACATCTTCAAAATAGAACTATTTTCGTGCCAATTGTCCAAAGGTCTATTTACCATTAAATGCATAAATTGTGAAAAACTTGATTCTCTAGTCAACAACACTAAAACTGAATCCAGAAAGCATGGCGCGTCCATTCAGCAACACTGTATTGTATTAAGTCGTGTTTTGTTAATATTTATAGCGAACATACTTCTCATTTTCATGGGAATCAAGATTTTACTCGAAAATACTACCAAGAAACAACTCCAATCAGAAGATGAAACGTAAATCAGTCTCAATATCGAGGATTAAAATATTTGTACAACTTTCTTAGATTTGATCTTTTCTGTCTGCCTATGCCTGTTCCATTCTACACATCATATTGATGCACATAGACCCTCCAGGATTTTCTCCCTCGTCTCCGAAGCCACTCTGGATCATGTTTTTAAATGTTTTTGAATGAATTCTTATAACAATGAAAATAACGTGATGTTATAATTTATAAGTAACTATGCAAACATATGGAATTCATTTCATAAAGATAATCAGAAATCTGCAATAAAATCCTATCCTTCTATCAATCAATCAATCCTTGTTTTTAGGAACCTGTGTGTCTAAGAGATGAAATATGATAATAAAGATGATGACATTAAATTCGCACATTATGATAAAATTCCAAGAGTAATTTTAATTCTAAAACATTGTGATAGCTTGCATTACTCGTTAATTACTGCTTGACTATTTTCAGATTATCGTTTTACCACGCAAAAACATGCTTTGACAGTCATGCAAATCGAGTCACATGAGTCACAAAACTCTAAACGAAATGATAAAAAGCAGGTGCTATTTTGCAATTCCAAATGTAGTTTTTTAATTCTCTGTCGGCCTCGGATTTGTGGTGGACAAATCAAGGTGGAAAAGCAGGTAACACCAGCTTTTTTGGATTGACGTCAGCACCATCAATCACTGGTGCACACCTTTCCTCAGCAGTTTGCAAAATTTGGTACAGGCGCACTGGAAGATGGAATAATCAGTATATCATCCTTTCTATACCGATAGTTGTGAAAATGTTTAATATCATACTTTAATTATTCCACATTGCAAAACCAAAACTAGTTCTGGAATCACTCCAAAATACAGCGGGTCTGAATTATAGTATTTCAGAGAAAGTTCCATATTGTTTTGAACAACAAGAACGTTTCATTTTCCTATGCTGGAAATAATAGTAAAACAAGAGGTGCAATATTTTTGTAGCCGTCCAATTCTTAGTGTGATATAAAAACGTTTCTACAATGCATGCAACCCCAACCACATGAATGGATTTTAATGGCATGACAGTATTAAATGTAAGTGTTCGTTGCTTACATTTTTTTATCCAGAATCATACAAAAGATTGTTGATTTTGAACAAGATGTCAAATAAATGTGAAGCAACAATACCATATACATGAATTAACCACATCGACTATTAAAACATCTTGTACTCGAAACCGAAACGGACTCATGTTTCGACTACCTATAGAGAATCACACTGAAAAAGGAGTGACCTGTCATGAAACTTACATCATCGGTACTATTGGAAGACATGTCAGAGAGTTCGTACTGGTAAAACATAATTTGAGTTGAGAATTTTTTGCTTCATTTCATATATTTACCATGCCCAGTTTATATTATGCCTCAGCTACAACTTTGCACGTAAGTACGTACATTATACTTTGTCAGTTCAAAATATATTCAAGTATAACATGTTCAAAATAAATTCGACATTTTTTCGTATAATGCATATCACTAAAACTATAAACAAAGTGTCTCACCAGTCATTTAGCTAGAAAATACGTAGTTTTCTTTGTAAATTCTAGGAACAAGCTTAGATTTTTTCCTCCCAATTCATGTTTGCTATTTTTGATCATGATCCAGACGATGCGCAGTTTCTGATTTTTATGTTTTATCATTATCTGATAAGATAAATAATTAGTTAAAACTGAATAAAATAATATAGTAAACCAGGTTTAAACCTTTGGAGTCTTGTAGCCTTGCATAGTTAATTTTCATTCATACCTTTTGTAGTATTGTACATATTATAGTGATGTATATTCAGTATTCAGCCAGATGTACTCGGTCTGTACTGTACGGTGTAGAAGATAGGTACACATATATAATATATATAAATACTTATTGCAAGATTTGCAAAATGTTTGGTTTTTGCTGGATGGAAACATGGATGGATATCTGCAAATATAACGATAGAATATGTTTTACTTGTTAAACTTGTTGCCTTGTTACTGCATCTTGAATTTATTGACGTCAGGTAGTAACAAAAATACTTGCATGACTTGTATCATTTTTTTGTTGTAAATTTGCCAGAAAATGAAATGATCACGCATAAGTATGCAGTCGTCCAGGAAAAAAAAGTTAGGAAATGTTGATATTAACTGATAATGAAAAATAAGGCGTATATTAAGTTTGTTTACTTGGGTACTAACCGATTGGTTTCAGTATTCTTTAAGCAATCATGAAGTGTAATCATAGGAAATGGGGAAATACGCACGTCATTGTTTGTGGAAGGAACTCAAAGATATCACAACAATGGCCAAGACAAGTTTACCTAGATTTTCGTGCAAGAATTATATAATTTATCGTTTGTTTGTCAACAAACCCATTTGTTGAAGGAAACTGAATGAGTGGGACGGTGGTGGAAAGCGTATCAGACACAGACAACCCATAGTATTAATATCAGTAGCACTAACTGTCATGCCCACAAAACTGACCATATACTACTATTAGTATTACTATTACATACAACTACGATGCTAATGAACTTTTGCATGGAAAGTTAAACAAAAGGAATTGACTGGATACAAATAGAGTGTAGTGTCAAGCACGTCTTTTCTGAATCAGAAATTTTCTTCAAGAGGATGGGTTGATTGATACCTGCTTGTTTATTTTTGCTCGCTGCTCACTTATTTCATGCAAATAAATGAACGAAACCAGTAATTATCTGCTCAATCTGGCTAATCTACTACAAAACGGGGCTTAATCTTATTTACGCTTATTATTTAATAACTGATTCCTTTATTGCAGTTTGATGACTGATAATTAGTCTGGTCAACTTTTTGGTGGTAAGTTGTAACCCAATAAGCTGGGTTCTTATCATGTGATTCTATAAATACCTATAAATTGCATTCAAAACACTTACTGTAAAGTTACAATATCAGTGCTTTTTTGCAACAATGTGCAGTGCGATTGCAGCTCAATGCAGATCAGATTTGCACAGGTAATAAGGAAGTACATGTCAACATTTAGCTTATGATGCACATTATTCACATTCTGTGTCTATTCATACCATCATCACCATCGCTAGAATAATGAACATACTGCTTGGTTAGACCATTTTAGAACCAAATTACTAGTAGCTTTCTTCGCTCAAAATGGTCGGAATTTTTCAATGATGATCGTAGAGTAAATTGATCAGTGTTGTTATTTTTCGAAAAGAATTATGTGATACATAAAATTTATGATTTCTTTCGCAGACGCATTATGTTTGTACCGTACCGTAATTCAATGAGTACTTGATGATGATGTCATGTTCACCTCTGCTCAGTAGTCGAGTCGTCGTCGTCGTCCACTTTACACCGGCGTTGGTGATGCCAACACTGTCGATAAGACAAATTCGCCTATTCATAATGTTGTACAATTTTCTTATCTTGTTTTATGATATAATTTTTAAAATATACCTTTGAAAATGTCCACAGTAGTTTGCAAACTTTGGTAATACAATTGATAATAAAATTGCAAGTAGTATCTTACTTCCTGATTTGAAATCAAAGAGGTTTGCGCTGTGTGGCATTCTTTTTTACTGACTGTTGTGCCTAGTAAACTTTTTTGATCACGAGATCGAGAGTGGAGAGTGTGGTGATATGAGTTATGTGATGACGCGGTTGTTTCTATATATATCAATGTAGATGTGTGATTTTCCTGTTCTATGTGAGATTTTATTTGAAAATAGATGCTGGCACGATCAAACGGTTTAGCAAGCAAATGTTGTCAACGCATCACCGAGTTTGTACTGCAAAGGAGCTTTCATATTTGTCAGTTTTCTCAAATGTCATGCTGATGGCCTGCGACCGGAAGCCTACTATGGTGTGTTTTGGCATGGTTAGGAAGGAAACCTTTTTTTGTTTGTGAGGTGTTTAGCTGTAAGAAGGAGAACCATTCTGTTCCAAAAATATATGGTACTTCTAATTGGTAAAAAGTTAATTGGAAGGTTCAAATACAGTCTTGTTGGTAATTGCAAGATTGTTCCGTCGCTATGTCAGTCATGAGTTCAACGAACATGTTACGTACTAATGGAAATTGGAAACCCTTCTTTCTTTTTAATGACTGATAAGAGTTTCTCACGATGACACGGTGAGACAGAGAGTGAGAGAGGTAGAGAGACAAAGAGAGAGAGAGAGAGAGGGCGAAGAAGAGAGATGCATTTAAAGATATTTGATGCGTGTGGTAGGCAAGTTACCGTCTGTTATGTATTTTTAAATCTAAAAGTTCATGTTGACGTTAAATTTTTGACTATATGCGACACTTTGAGTTCATTGACTTTAACGTCTATGTAACCTTATTTTTTGCAGATTAATTACTTGACCACTCGTAATGCACTGTACAGTGGCCTGTAAATATGCACACTAAAGCTTGGGCATTTCCACTGATCATCATAATATTATTGTTAACTAAGTTATATCATTGTTTGTAAAGAGTTGTTTGTAGGTACTTGTACATATTAATTAGTGTAGAGTGTAGTATATCGCTATGAAATGAAGTAAATAAAAAATGTAATAGGTATGCTAATTTGTATTATGTATTTACTCGATAACGACATGGTACACATAAATACACATGATAATATCATTATCGCATTTTATGTTTAATTGACTACTGTAAATGCAGAATGCGAGGGGACTCATAACGCATATATTTACATTTTTGGCTATTGATAGACTGTGTCGTCAAGAGTTTTTGGTTGCCTTGCAAAACCAAAAAGGCAAATGTACATTTAATTATATGCCGAGTTGTTGACCTCTTGATCACTCTGCTGGTGTAGATGAGTAGATGACGGGAATCTGATTTGATTAATATATAAAATAAATAAATAAATAAAAACACAAACGGCTATAGTGCAATTGTTTATCAAAAAAGAGAAAGATCACTTAACGTGGATGTGACATGATGACAATTCTTTCAAATTATTTGATTGCCATTTTAATGTAAAAATGCTCCACAGACACTTAGGCCATGTTGGAATTGACACGAATTTGATCAACGCGCACACAATTATTCAGTCAGTAGCCATATTACAAGCGATTGGACAAAGTACCTAAAACACTTTAAAAAGCGAATCATCATTTTGCTCCAGGTAACAGATTGACAAGGTATGATGAGTACGCTAAGCATCTAAATGACATTATAGCTTGCGAATAAGAACTAAGCATAAACATGATGTATTTTTCTTATGTAATTACATTAAATATGATAGTGTACACTGCTACAAGAAATCCCAGCAGATTACCTTCACAGGTTTGCCTACTGATCTGATCCTAACTTTTAGACTTTTACGACGTGAGGAATTTGTATCCTACGCATATGAAGATCACGGTGAGCTATAGTGTGTAAGACCGTTTTCTCAATGTTGACATCGCAGCTTTAACATTTCCAAAGACACATCGAATCTCAACAACTTTTGTAACAAAACTATTAAACTATTATATAATGATAATACAATAATAATAAAAATAATAAAAATTACAACACGATATTATGACTTCTTTATGCTTTTGACTTGATGCTCATTTGAAAGGTTCCGTGTTTCAGGCCGACAGTTCTATAACCTTAGCAAGGTCGACTGGGCTACTAGTAGTTTGGCTTGGATACCCAGTGGCTATTGGCTGCTGCTCTTGTCATCTTATCTCGACACTGATAAACTAAACAAATTACCATTCTTTTTAGCTGCTCCCTTTTCTTTGCTTTTTACACTATGTGCAGTAACTATTTATATGTCCGTTTTTAAGGCAATGTTTAATATACTTTTCAAATCAGCCAGTAACGATTTCAATAATTATACTATGTACATCAATCTTTAATACCATCTTAAATGCAAGGAAATTCTTAGAGGTTCATCATATTGTTTTTCACAATTTTGAATCTTATGTATATCAAGAAACCGTCATGATAAGTACTAAAAGCACTATCCAGCAAACTCTATAAAAATGCATGATAAACCGCAACCGGCCATAGAATGCTGCAAAATTTGAGCCTTATTTTTAGTCATTCTTGATGTCATAAGATGATAACAAATAAAGCAAGATAATACCAAAAATTAGTCGGTTAAGCTAAACTTTTTATAACTCTTGCTCAAAAGCGTATCCTTTATTTTCAGCAATAATGAATATCCGAGTGGGAGCAACTCTTACACGAAACGGATGGTTCAACCATGTCAGGAAGAGCGTTTTAAACGTCCCTTTATACACTTGTGTATCCACACAAATAAGCCAAAACAAAAGGAAGAGGCCAGTGTCATATGTCAATATATTTAATAAGCAAATAAAAAAATAAAAATAAATAACATTTCGCTACAAAGGGTTGATTGCGTACACATGGGGTAATATTTTTCTATAATATGTACTACCTACACAGACTATAAATATAACATCCATAATACCCTAATAAATCTATGCAATGAAATGCATACACTTAGTCATCTCACAAATAGAAATAAGTAATATATATCTACACTCGTTACCATGTTTGTATTAAAGAAGTTTTTAAATTGTCGATATCCCTTTCCTTCCTTCCTCCTGACCGCTGTTACTTTATTCTGTTTTTGTTACTGAACACAAAGCATACAATTGCGTCGATTTTGTCCCATTATATACTGCATAGCAAAACAATATGTAAATGAAAGAAATTTTCATAGACTGCTGACTAAAATGGAGGTGAAAAATTATAGTTATTATGTTGATATTGCGATTACATTGATTACTATTATTGTTATTATCACCATGTTGCACCTTTGACATTTTTCAACAATGTATGAAAACAGTACGATGCTTAAAGGAAAAAATAAATATGTATGCTACTACATAACACTTTTATATCTTTTTGCGTTTCATCAACAACTAAAACAAAAAAAGTGAATGAAAAATGAACGGCAGTGTGATGATACTGCGTACCAATTGTAGGGTGCTATATGGTGTGGTTTGGTGATGGCTCATGAACATGAACAACAAAGAGTAAATAGTAAGGAGAGTGCATTATTATGGTATCGTCGTCATCCTGATTCCTGATGCTCACCTGTCACTCACTAAAGTTTACTCGGAGACAGTTTATGACTCCGCTTATCCAAAGGAGCACAAAATATTGCTATTATTATGTGATGATATTTTGATGAGCTTCCCTTCCTTCCAAAGATGCAGTTAAATCCTCATTCTCTCATTTTGTATAGGAGCATCAGTCACTGCGATAACAGTAGTAGTAATAAATGCAATAAACACATTCAATGGATCATTGGTCACTGCTTGTGCAGTGCTGGCTGCAACAATAAGAAATCCTTTGCTGCTGCTGCACTTTGTCAGTCCAGTTCCCTGCTAATATTATATTATTTCTAGCAAGAAGTACATAATATTATGCGTCTATCACTGTTTTCACTGGTTTTAAGATGAGAAAAGGAGAATAGTTTCTCTTGTTTTTATTATATTGGCAGAGTACTGCTAGACACTACGGTAATTGTTTATTGCCGTTTTAAAATCAAGAATACATCAACATCCGTAGTGGATGAACAAATAAATGCCTGATGCATTATTCTCATCTCCTTTTAACTCAAGTCTCCAAAATGCAAAGTGGAACGGAAAGGAAATTGTAAATAAATATGAACCTCTTTTCATGTTTTTGGAGAAAACATTCGGTTCACTATTTTTGGTACATCGGAAATCCAAGTGATGTAAAAGAAAGCCATAGAGTTATATTCATTAGTAAATATAAAACTAGTATTTGGGAAAGATTTATCTGTCACTTCGTTAGATATGGAATATAGAGTACATGTGTTTAAATTACTAACTTGGCGAATTAAAATCAAAAATGTTTTTAATGACTCTTCTGTTACTTGTGAGTGTTTAAACTACAATTTGCACTTCCAACTTTTAATGCATTTACATTGTACAAAGTCTCGATCATGATTCCACAAGTTTCATCACATCATCGACATCATGTGCGTAGATCTTTACGGGCTCGTGGGACAGTTGATGTTATATGCTCATGTGTATGACAATGGTAGCAAGGGTTGTGGTAGTGATTGACCGTTTAATGAGCATTTTACGCAATTTGCGAGCAAAGAGAATGGGACATATTACATCCATTCATTCAACCTTTTGTTTATGCTTACCTATGTCAACGTTCAAGGCATTCCTGTGGGCACATTCTCCCTTATGCATATTGAAGGCAATCTAAGGGATCGTGAGAGCAGTGACACCAGCAAATTTTTGCAGATGTGCATGAATCTTTGACTGCAATTCTAATTTTAAAATACTGCATATATTATTATAATAATGATTCAGTTCATTCACATGACATCAATGTAACCGTTTTTATTTGATTCATGATTAAAAAACACCAAACCAAACATATTTAATCTGATACAGTAAATGTCAATTCCAAAATACAATATGATCATAATTAACATCATTGATATAGTAAACTATTTTGAGTACCATTGTTATATGCTTTGCCTTATTGTCTGATTTACTTTTGTGAGCTTAGGAAATTTGCTATATAGTTAAGTTGAAATATCGATTATTTATTCGCAGCATTCCGTCTATGCACAAAATCTTACCTTGGTCAAACTGATACTCGGGTGCTTAAAGAGTAAGTTAAGGAAATAAGGAAGTAAAGTAACACGTCAGAAACAATACCTTCGTATAATGAATAAACATCCACTTTTACACATCAACAGGCTGTGTTGTTATATTGATAGATGTAGTTTACACATCTATCAATAATGCATTTATAATAGCCCACAAACATTGGCTTCCAAAATGATGGTAAATATATAGCTGTTTTTGTTAAGATTTTTCTCAGCATTTACTCTAGCACCAGTATATCACCATGACCTTGAACTTGAGTAGGAAGCAAGGCAAGGGTTCTTTGATCTCTTTCGCCAGACAGGTTATTTAACTCTTTCCCTCACACAACAAAATCGTAATCCATTCTAGCGTCAAAGCATTGTCGAAAATGAGTAAAGTGAGCCTTTTACAAGCCCGTAAGTAGTACCGTGTCAATTTTTTTGGAAAAAAGAGGAAAAAGATCTATGAAAAGGGTTCGCCTCCTGCTCCAACAAAAAATAACAAGTTGCCCTTTACAGAAACTGATCATCAATTTCAGTATATTAAACCATAAAAAAGGATCGTAACATGGCGGATTGTATCATTATCGCTGTTACCTTAGGTAAGTTGCCAGAGTGAAAAGTAGCTCATTGTTTATATAAATGTTTTGTAATAGCTTGTGGCAATTTAAGATTTCTAAGTTGGGAAACATAGAAGTCGATATTCATCTGGAAAGGAAATTTCAATTAACTCTGTGAATGAAAAAGGTCGCATTATTTGTTTCATTTCTCATTTCTTAAATTTCTTTAACGATTTCAAAGCATGCAGATACCTGGATACAAAGCATCTGTAACTTAGCTGGAGAGAAGTGTGGGTATATGAAGTCCGTTATTTTAAACACCAAAGAAAGAAAGCACATTCTTCCCCATTTAATTATTTAAGCCCATTATCTGATGAAAATAGATAATGGAAACCCATTATCTTCACTTTTAACTTTGAAAATTCAACTCTTTGGGTACAATTGTACAGAAAAGGTTTATCAATAAATCAATGAGAATGTCCAGTAATTAACTGCAACAATGTGGTAACAAAATTCCTCTTAAAAAACTGCAATTCAAACAAAACATTTTTCACAAGAAAAAGTTTCTCAAAAATTAATTGGTCATCAGGAAATTCAACCCCAAAATACCTTAAAGATGGTATTGTTTGTTCACTGCTTTGGTCAAGCGAAACGGTTATCATCATTAGTTTAGCTTGTATTTATGTTTAAACTGGAAAACTAGGTCAAAACATGAACTCCAATGAATTTCCTTTATCTCTCGTTTTGTAACGTTGTAACAATGAATTCTCAGCAGAAGGAAATACTATAAAATAAATTCAAGTGTACCAGTCAATATAATAGCCATAGAACAATGAACAAATGTACCTAAGGTATATATACATAGTATGTTCATTTATCATGTATGTTCAAACTGAAGGAACTTACTTGGTTATTTAGCTCATCAAAACAAGAGGTTTGTCCTGTACACATCTGCTGCGCGTTTCTCTCATCTTAAATTTCTTGTGCTCCGCTTTAAAATATGGTAACACTTTCAAGAAGCCTATTATCATAGGTACATATGTATATAAATCTGTAACAACAAGCATCTTGGAGTGGAATTTAGGTCAAAAAAGTCTTTTGGATATCGTCGGTTTCCTTCGTCATTGATGATTCTTCCTTCACTCACATCTATTCAGGGCTACAGAGTACCTTTCAAGTCCAAACTAATGTTTGATGCGTATGTCTCATCTCCTGGAGGGAAATCTCTGCTTGCTGACCATGCCATTCGGTCGTCCTCATCGAAGTATTCATATATAAATAGAGAAACAGCGAGTAGGACATAAAGTAAGCTGATGCCACTGATTGTTAAAAGTCACATTTTAAGATTGTTGTTGACTCTGTATGCCCTATTTTTGCGGGTAAAAAAGCTGGAGGGCAAAGAATCAACGATGTACTGGTCGTTTGCCTCCAAATGTTATATGAACCAAAATAGCATTGCTTTAAAAACTTAAAATAAAAATCATTTACATAGAAACTGTACTAGAATGTAAGCTAAGTATATTCATTAGTTAGACTCAGCAGTCAACAGGTATAATGCGATCATATTTTGTTATTTTATTATTGTTAAAAGAAGATTGGATTCTCTCCCCGCTTGACATTATTATTTTGTTAAACTTCTAAAAGCCTACAAAAAGATGGTCAAAAGTATGTTGGAGAAAAACACATGCATATATCATATACAACTATAAAACTACAAAACATAATAATAAATATAAAATACCAAATGTACGGCAGCAGTAATAGTAATAAAAGCTCAAAGCAGTCTGTGTAACAAAAGAAGATATAAAGTTTTTACTATGCCTGTAATATAATATTTATATGATTTTTACTCATTTGACGTGCCAGAGGTCCCTTAAAACACCATGCCTCCCTTCTTTTTTAAACCACTTAGGAAGGCCACAAACGGACAAAAACCTCATCGTCAGTAGGTCCTATTCATAGGTCAATGGCCTTTTCTTTGCTTTTTAAGAACAGACTTTTTTAGAGGATTCTAATTTCTCCCCATTTACCAATGCAACTATTAATATATAGATAAATCACAGTAATGCTCAGGCATATTTCATTATCATCATAATTCTTTTCTTCTTCCTTTGCATCAAACGGGTACGTTTCGTATGAACATAACTGTACATCGGTCTTATTGAAACGGTATAGTTCTCGTAGACAATATGTTTGGATCCAGCCAGACAAATATATTCTTTATCATCCTGTTATCATGCTTTACCGCCACAATAATGTAACAGTGAAAGACTTGTCGTTTGTTTGTAATAGTCCCGATCTGTAATAAGATGTATTTTTGTGTTCTGAAGCATATTTTTTCCAGTTTGAATAAGACTGCCGCCGTTGTTCAGTGGTACCGTTCTCTTTTAGAAATCTTTTATGCTATTAAGTAAGACCGACTATTTTATACAGCAGCAAATACTGCAAAAGAGGATTGGATTTCTACCGATATTTGAATCGAATTGACTTAATTAGAGATCTTTATAGAAGACCTGCTTCTTCTTTTGAAAATGTTTCACGGAAATCATGTAAGAATACAACCTTTACTCATGAAACTTTGCTAACAGAACCCCAAACAACATCTGCTGATTGCACGATTGTAGCATAAAATAGTTTTGATCTGTAAGTATTAAAATCAATTTATATTTCCATAGTGTATTTCCATAAATACTTACAATGCCAAATCTCTATTTCCCATCTTAATAATTTATTCAATATCAACTTTCTTTTTCCCATTTTGATAAGAAGCATATTCATGGAGAAAATAGGTAACTGTACATTATAATAGTGTAAGCATTTAACGAAGAATGCAGAATAACAGCAGCTTTCCCCAAAGTATATTCTCAAAGCTTTTACACGCCTTCTTGAGGTTTAGATTGTAGTGTCAACTTTCCTACAAAAAGACTTACATTTGTGAAATAATATATCAGTCGATGCAACGCATTTTTTCTTTCAGGATGGCTAGGCTAATATAACTCCTGCATTTACATAGCAAAAATCCTTTACAGTGTTGCTTTAAACATCCTCCCTTTAAATTATCCAACCCCTCTGTCGCGGGGATTAAACCCATGTCGTTGTTCCTTTAATTTCTGTATGAAAATGTACTCGTTTTCTATATTAATTTTTATAGCGCCATTCTCGCATTTTAAACGTGTTGTATAGTCAGTCATCAAATGTACTTGAGAAAGCACTTAAAAACAACTTATAGATAATAAAGTTGAAAACATCGAATTTAAAAGTGGGGAAAGAAATGAGATTACTAGTAAGAAGCTATGACAATGAGTAAGTGAAAGAAAATTGCTAAATGTTTTCTTCGCGCATGCCTACCTACTTCACTACTAACACAGAATACAGAGAACAACAGAAAATCAGTCACTCCCCACCGCTCAGCTAGCATATTACCGACATCACAGCATTCCATAACGAAGATTACATTATACTCTTACTTGGTATCAAGCACAAAGCATTTATCGCGCATATTTACATCTTCATATTTTCTGCATTACTTTGCAAAAAACGAAGTACTCATGTTTTCTTGAATGAATGAAATAAAAATGAACGTAAATGGCTAAATAAAAAAGTGCATAAGTTTTTAGCAGTTCCCTGGTAATATGTAATAATAATAATATAAATAGTGAAGAGATATTGTTGCGGCATTTTTAGAGTATGTACTACTACTGGTAGTCATTCAGTCAGTGGTCGCCGTCTTTTGAAGTCTGTAATATTATTATGACTTGCAAGAAGAAGTAGTAAAGCAAGTGCAGATAGTAGTAGTAGTAGCATTTGTAGTTATGGTAAAGCTACAAAGGGTGACAAAAGTTCATTACACTTTTTTAAGTTCAGCACAAAGATAAATGTGTGCTGTGTCAGTGATGCTTGATGCTGGTTGTATTATTATTAATCGACTTTTATATCATCTCGTTGACTAATGAAGAATGATGTTGCTTTTGTTGCTGGTAGATGATGATGGTGGTGATGATAAGACGACGACTTCGTACTTACCTGCGTGAAGAGGCACAAACAACATTCGAAGTTAGAGATAAAAGAAAGGAGACTATGTCAACAGCATGATAATATCAAGTACGAGTGTTTTATGCGTACACATTGTTGTTCAATGTATTGTTTGTGTACACATAATTGACGGATTATTACAAGCGTTCAACAACTTCACTACACACCTTTTGACGACAAAAATTGACTTGTGATGATGATTATCTTCTTCTGTCATTATTAAAAACCACTAGAGGACCTTCTCCGTTCCATAAAAGTGCAGTATCCATGACAAAACTATTTAAATGTATTGTTCACTGCAAGCGTACAAATTGAAAGTCGTCAATCAATCAGAGTTTATCTAGGCCAATCCCAACCCTTTGACTCCTACACAATGTGTGACATCGTTCAAATCTACACTAAACGCAAAAGTAAAAGAGTTAGTTCCAGCTCAAAATTGCTGTATTATTCCTTCATTTATGTTTGTATTTTCCCAAGCCAATACATTATAACATTAGCATTATCCCTTGATACATTTTGCTTGAGGCACGCTTCTCCGCGATTCATTTCGCTTATGAAAAGTGACTCCATTCATAAAATACAAACAGCATAATAATCAGGAAAGGAAATGAGGACGGAAGTCAAGACATATACGAGCAAGTTGATATAGTTAGATAATAGTAAAAAGATATATGGTGTGGTGGTGTAACAGGTATGTATATAATACGTAAATATAATCAATATCCCCCACGTTCTACTGAAGCCACGTTATGGTGATAGTAGGTGGTGTGGAATGTGGAAGACACCTTTTCCTTAGATGAACACAAATATTATGTGTTCACAATGCATGTATAAATAAATACATAATTATCAGTCCTCCTCCTCAACGAAAATAGATCTTAAGCTTGAAAGTGACCAATTGGAACGCCAATTTTGATTGCCTATTTTACGACTCCAATGCAATTTGAACACGCCGAAATTAGATAACTCTGAAGTGACATGTGAAAGAAGTCGACATATCTTAACTAAAGTTCCTCTGTTGGTTGCGAAAAAGGGAGTATAAAAATGCTAATGCATCAGGAAGGCGACAACGACACCACGCACACACTTACATAGCACACTAAAAAACGGCAATGGACGGATAATGTACCATAGTAATAAACAGTAACCGTACACACATACTCATTACTTATTTTGATAATTTAACCTTTTTCAAATAAGCAGAACAAGGGGTCAATCAACTTAATGGAAGGCAACAGGAGGTTTGGTTTTAAAGAAAATTTGTGGCAAAAATATTGACAAGCGTCATCGTCATCACTATCACAATCTTGCTGTCACCGTTTCCTACAAAATTGTCAATGTCCTGGTAACCTCTCCCCAGTTCTCAGTACAATGCTCTATTGCACACTTTTTAGGAGCTATGATGTCTACCGTCTGATTATATATAAACCCATAGCATACATATTTTTGTTAAGTACATGTGTAAACATCTTTTTGCAAACTGCACTGAACTGCAATGATGCATTCATTCATGAGCATCTTCTTTGACAATGTAGGTAACGGCAGCGCCTGCATCGCCTAAATTAGTTGCTTTTCACAACCAGCTCACTCGACAAAAAGTGCATCATCATTAGTGTCAACATTTTTAAAATGTTTATACGATGCTAATATTAGGGGAGGACTAAGTCTTTGTTTTATATTATAATTACATTTTTAAACACGGCAACTAAAAGAAAATTTAAGGAAAGTATGCAGGAAAACGGCTTTCTCAGCCAAGTACATTTATACCATTAAAGACCATGTGATGGGATCCTCAATAAACCCTCCAGTACATGGCCTTTAAAAAATTAATGATACCATATTACATCCTTGTAGTGATGCATTCTTTTTATGCTGTGTGATGCAATTAATATTGTACAAATATCTGAAATATCCTACAAGAACATGTAGAAATCCTGGATAACAATGTAAATGTTAATAGAATGCTTCAAGAATTATATGAATCCAAAAACAGACAAGCAATTATTAATGTGTTACTAAATACATGATTTAAATGCTTAAAGCCAAGTGTTAGTAACATAAATAACTGGTGCATGAAATAAGTGGGTGATATAAGACTTTTAATTGAGTATTTAGAGACCAACAATAAACCAACAACAATGAAACCTTTATGCCGCGTCGGCTCTGCACAATTACATTTTCATACAAAAACTACAAATACAAATAAATATTCAATCATAACAACAACAACAAAGGTATATATGAAGTTATTATAGTACAAAATATCAGAGTATTGCATCGGTACACAATTAGCCATCCGTCCATCCGTCTAATATCATCCATCCGTCCTCTTGTTTGTCCTTTGCCATAATAAAATGATACTACTTCTTCTGCGTGAAACAACAACACTTGTTACTTGTAAAGCGACTATTACTTACTAACTACAACTATAATACATACGTCCCGAATACTTGAAGAAAACGCATATATTCTTTTTATATGTTTGTTTATCTTACTTTTAAGCATATACTATAATATTATACTGCACAAGTACATCAAATCTTTAGGTAACTACTCGCAGGGTACAAATGCATAACACAAGAAAAACGAGGTCGTTGAACTTTCTTAGGCACACACATATTTACACACACGAAAACTACTTTACTACGACTACATCTACACAACAAACTATCATCATCATCGTCATCTTCGTCATATGCATCAATTAAATATGTGCGACATTCTATATTCTATTAGTCCATTTCCCCAGTTTGATATCTGCATGGGTAAGTGAGCTACTAAGTAAACAATCAACAACGTGTTCGGTCGGACCAGGTCCCTTCTCTGTGTTTTTGCATCTCTTCTTATCTGTCTACTTCGCTGCGAACGTACAATGCAATGCAATGTATAAAGCCATTGTTGCCAGTTGCTGCAGTGCTTCTTACTACTGACGAGCTGCTGCATTATTTGAGTCGTCTATTGCCTATATTGCATCTTCCATAGGTGCGCATACATTGTTAATAAACATGCAAACATACTTGCACAGGTATGTATGTTCTTGCATTTATACCATGTACTTTAGGTGTGGACTTGCAATTTAAAATGCACGAGCACGAAATCCTTTCTACTTTTTTGTAAAATGCATTTATTAATCCTGCTCTGTATTATTTTCAGTATTAATATCTAAGCACCAAATTTAATTTGTTGTAATCTATTATGCGATTATAACCGACTTATTACCATCCCAGTCCCGTTTAAATTTTTATTCCGTTTCCTTTTTAAAAGGGATTCTAACATTAAAAAAATATGGAATCAGCTTAAAGAATGGAAGGGCTTTTTAATGTGCTTATGTCCACGGCAAGGATATTATGTATATACCTAGAAGTGTATGCTATACTTGTACAATGTTATGCTGAGAACAGTTACATAAGCTACTTAATAATTTTATTAATAACCAATAAACCTGGCTATTTCAAGCATATCCATTGTTTCAGGTTTTCCCAAACTATATGGAATAGTAGATTTGAACTACTTTATTTAAAAGTTCATGAATTGGGAACGGAATGAAAAGACATGCTTGCTTTCCCGGTGGTAATGCACCGTGAAGGTTCTATTTGTAATAAAGCTAGATATTTATTGACATGTGTTTGATTGTGCATGAAATTAAGGTTTAAAAAGCTTAAAAAGTTTGGTCTAAATATACCCAAGTACCCAGTTTTTTCCATGAATGCATGCGTCATCATGGGTAAATGACACTTTACTTTGAAAGAAGGATTTTTTACTGCTGAATACTTTTTGATACATGTACATATATGCGTACTTTTTCCCTTTCCTGCTAAATCCCTTTATGTGAGCGTCCTTGGGGCTTTGACTTGTTAACTATTTACATGTTTTACTGTGGTATTTATGCATTTTTATTTTAAAGCGGTCCCTTTTGTGCATTATAAACAATGAAGGAAACTTTAAATAGGCTTTTTCTTGAAAATATACACACATACTTTAAATGTCAAAGGTTTGAGTTTTTAGATGACAATAGACGATGACAATACTACTATTAGAGCTTTTCTGAAAAGCAGAATTTAGTTTTATACCATTCATAAGAATTGCTATCTGAAGAATTTTATGGCATGATGCAAGTTTTCAGAAACTTAGTTTATCAGCATTCATTCACATAACACCAAAAATATGCATGCACAATTGAATGCTTAGTAAATGCAACAAATAGTACATTTTAAGTTTTCTGAAAGCACATGCATTTGTCGGATTGAGAAAAGTCAACTATGAAATCCCCCTCCTTGGCACCAGCGAAGATGCTGCATGAACCACTGTCTGCAGCAAACTGAAAGCGAGAATTCCATTTCGAATTGACAGAGCTCCTTATTTTTTCCATCCATCCAGCACTACACTAGTAATATATTAACTACTGCTCTCACGACATGACTCATATATGAATCAAATGCAACAAAAAGCCAGCAACGATGATAATACGATGAGCCTGGGTCGTCGTCGAGTTTGATGGTTGTGTGGTTGAGCGCGGTTGGTCGTTATTACCTATGTAAAAGAAGACCGTTTTACGCTGTGAGTACATAAAATTCACACAAATGCATGGCAGAGACCTATAGAAAAGTAGTACCACAACAATATATGAATAATAATATATAAGTAATCAATCATGGTAAATAAGGAGAAAAACAACAGGAGAAGTTTGCAATGTTTGCATTTGAATTCGAAATATGTTTTTTTCATGGAGAAATAAAAGAAGGGAGGCAGGCAAGTTGTCTGTCAGAAGAGCCAGGACAAGTAAAAAACAACAAAAATGCAATCACCGAAAAAGCATGCATATAGTCTTTGAAGGTGATATAATGATGATAATGTATTTTGAGTGCCAAGTAAGAGCCAACAATTTGAAAACAAAACTGCATAATAATATCCTCTTTTTATAAATTTCATAAATAGCATCATACCATGATGTTTATCATTGCTATTGTTAAGATGTTATGTTAAGCATTTTTCCAGCTAAATATGTATATACTTCATGGGAATTGTGGAAAAAATATTTGACTTTAGGTGCAGTTCACGATGAGGGGATGATGATGACTGATGAAGATGACAACAGGACAGGAGTAGTCCTAACCAGGGTTTATCTACAATTAACTATACATAAAACCTATGCATTTGGCAAAACATTACAGATAAAAGAGATTTAGCAGAAGGAGACCGAGGGGCCAGGCTTTTGGAGCAACAGCTGATGGAGTCACTATAAAAGACCTGAGGACTTGAGGACTCAGAATCAGGTAATTCTTGGTCTCTTCTCAGAGATACTAGTAGACAGCCACTGTTGCTCTAGCTTCACGAGAGGCTTCATAATCATATACTCATCGTTTGTCTCTTTGTCTGTCGTCCTCCTCAGTCACCCCAAAGTAGTTACAATCACCATTTACTCTCCTATTGTTATACAATAGGATACACACAATCGTTATATTATAAAATTGTGTGTGTGTGTTTGTACCTATTACATTATTCCTTGATAAGGTAGCTGCTCCATCAACAGTACCACTTGAACAACTCCAAAAACTCAAAAGCTTGTTACTGCTTCTGTGCTGGCAGAGAGGCATAAAACCAAGGAGCTTCGGCACACACTTGTTGAGTTGAGAAAGAGAAGCAGAAGAAGAAGAAACAAGCTTAAGAAACTGCTGCTGCCTTACCTTTACTTTGTTGTTGGTAGTGATAGTAGTAGTAGTTTACTTTACTTTACTTTAACAACACATTTTACTATTATTAAAGCTTTGCGTAGCGGCATTCATTTTTAGATTACACACAAACACACATTTAGTCTTCTTGGACTTTTTTCTCTAACAAGCAATATAATTTGTAACTTTGTATAAAAGACACGCGTCATCCCAAACAAAGTCAAAACGAAAATAAAAATCAGTGCATTCATTGAGTGTTAGGTAGGAAAGTGAAGAAGTCTTTATATAACTGAAAAACAAACATTTTTTTATTTTAAAATGTATGTAAATAAAGCCAAATTATCAAAAGATCTATAAATACTCTAGTCTTCATTTTCTTTTAATTGGATCAATAGATAGCATTCAAAGATTTCAAAGAACAAGCCTGCTCACAGGGTTGTACGTTTTTTGTGTAAAGAGTAAAGAATGAGTCAAAAGTTTGAAAACATGAACTTGATACAGAGAACTTTAAGTAATTTCTAAAGACATTTATTATCTGCACACGTAAATTTAGACGTGGTGGTGTGTAAAGTTGATAACTTAATTGTGATAGTGTGACAACTGTGAAAAAATAGTTTGTTTGCTTTACTTTGCAAGTTTTTAAAATTTACACTTGTGTTATTGTTATTTTGAACCTTGTTTTTATTTTGACAACCAAAATGTCATTTACGTGGTCGATAATACAAAAGCTGTTGGGCTACATGAGGGGTGAATTGGATATGGCTCTTGGGGTATTTTTAATCGTACTTGCAATCGTAAGAGGGGTGCAAATAGTCTGTCGAGATCGTAAGTTACCCCCTGGACCATGGGGCGTACCGTTCCTTGGTTTCCTTCCGTTTGTCAAAACACCTCCACATTTGCTCTTTACAAAGCTTGCTAGAAAATATGGGTCTACGTTTTCTTTCCGGTTTGGATCTCAACTTATTGTTGTCCTCAGCGACTACAGAACCATTCGCAGTGCTTTCCGAAAGGAGAGCTTCTCTGGTCGCCCCGAAAACGAGATCTCTCAAATTATTGAAGGATTTGGTAAGTTGATTTTACTACTCATCCTTTTTACTCAGCTCTACTAGTACCCATAATAACACATTTTCTGCTTTTATACTAACTACATATCTCTTGACTGGAATTTCCTCTATGGTCATCCCCTTGGTTACGTTTTTCCTTTGAGGAACTTGCTGGACTTTTTCCAGTAAAAAATAGTCGTTTTTTTATATGAATCAATAGAAAAGTTGTCAAACTGTGATTTCATAGTTTTAAATTAAGTTTTTTATTCATATTAAATACCATTCCTCTTGACTATATGTCTAGATAATTGCTGTTCACGAATTTATATCTTCAAGGAAATTTTCTGTTTAAAAAGTAACACATACTAAAGCATGCAAACGACATCATGATATTTTTGTACAATTATCATAAATATTGTAGAAGTGGCTGGCTGGCATTCTATCGTTAAGATGAACTAAAAACATTGTGTGATTCTTTCAAGTACAAAACTTCTTTAACAAGTTGCCATTAAATAATAGTATGCTACATTCATTTTTTGTATGTGTTTTACTGTGTGACCAGTAGCTGTGGCGTTGGCTAGGAATATTAGGTTTCGTTAACATGCTACATAATATTATTAGGTGTTTTAGTGTACTCAACAAGCACCATTTTCATTCATGCTATACACCACGATCTGTACATAACGATGTGACAGAAATGAATGGATTCTTGATACCTATTATTACAATAATCATCATATACCTATTATTTTTCTACTAGTATTGAATGCAAATAACGCGAAATGAGAGGGGAGCTATAGTTATTCCATGATGCTGTCCTAGATTGATTCAATCAAGTTGTGATGCATGACAACATACACATAATATAAGTGCTTCTTTATGCACCTGCCTGTCTGTGCATGAATCTACATGAAAGGGTTATCGGATTGTTGTTGGTCTTCATATTTGCCTACACATGTTTAGTCTCATTCTCATTGCATTACAGGCAAAAAGACAATATTCAGTATTTCAGTGTAGGTATATCTGTAGAAGTGTTCTTTTTGCAAATTTGAGTCATTAGTTGTATTGCCGCCAACCAAACTGATTGACCATTTTTGCTTTTGTTTTGATAGGCACTTATTGGTGTAATGTATGCGTGCTAAAATGGAAAAGGTTAAATACTTTTCCTTCATTAATCATATTAGTATCATTCCCAGTAGTGGGACAACTTTATGTCAGTTATATAAGCAGTTTATAGCCATTCGACAATGGGAATTTCCAATCACCTTTAGCATACGATGGTTCATGATGTGATAAGTATAATAGTACAATTAAATGACACTAGAAGTTGCTAGCCAGAATTCCACAGGCAAAACACGATTATTAGTTGGCATTTTATCAGCGATGGAGTAAAATCTGTTGACAAATATGTCAGGACCTTAAACAAGGAATTTTTATCATATTGATGCGTTCATAAAATTGCGTTTTGCCCAACAAAGTGATTACATTTGGTCACCCGTTGACTGACAAAAAGTCAAATAGTTTATAGTTAAACAAAAAAGTAATTTTAGCTTCAGAGAAAATGTTTATTGGAGTCATAGTAGTTATTTTTTGAATAACAGCAATCAAGCTGCCATCCCAGACAGGCTTTTTGCTCGACTTACAAAAAGGAACAACTTCCTTCCGCCAGCCAACAAGGTAGTGAATGAGTCAAGGAAGATTAAAAGCAACTCGGAAAAGCGGTGGGGTTTCCTATTGCCATGATTGTGCAATAACTATTATGACTGCATTTATATTGCTTACCTGCATTTCACACTGCAAGAAAACTGCACATGTAGTTAACGAGCAGGTTTATTTTGTGTGAATGAGTTATGAACAAACA
This sequence comes from Entomobrya corticalis, assembly GCA_034694325.1. Classification (NCBI taxonomy): domain Eukaryota; kingdom Metazoa; phylum Arthropoda; class Collembola; order Entomobryomorpha; family Entomobryidae; genus Entomobrya; species Entomobrya corticalis. Next base: position 23,496 of record JAQFYG010000102.1, read on the forward strand.
AAAAGTACGCATAAAAGACGCACTTCATTCCGGCAAACTAGAAATATTTCATGTTTATGATGGACGCTGCTTACTGTTGCTGTAACGCTAATGCCTACATTTTGATGAATGAAAGAGACGTTTGAAACTCATTCACAAAGAAACGCTACCAAAATGCGTGCATGCAAATGTCGGTTAGAAGATTTTGTTTTCCAAAGCATTTCAAAAGAATATTATCTAAATAGCAGCAGACATGCACCGTGAATCAGACAGAGATAAGGTTTTCGTCCTGTGAAAAATAAAATAAACTGCGTAGCCGCGTGTCTGCGAAGAAGCGTCCTCCTATAAGCTATGCGCCAGTGTAAGCGAGCAGTTTACCGGCATTGAAGTCGTTGCACCTGCACCACCACGCAATTATTGCATGGCAGTACAACACAGACTGAATGCGCCAGTATAAAAAAGGATTATACAACAGCCTCTTATAGATATATATCAAGGTCATCATTATTGGCGCTGCCTGGAAAACTAAAATGGAGAGAAGCAACGTGGTGGTTGAACCAGGTGCAGTGCTTCGCTCAAATGGCTTAATAAATACTAGTTACGCATTCAAGACGCATTCTGTTTGGCACAACTTGCCACTTCCCCTACTGTTCAGTTAGTACATAGTAGTCGTAGTATGCAAATGCTGTGCTGTCATTCACTTTTAAATGTAGCGAGCTCTGTTTTCCTGTCGTATTTTTTCTCTTTTTGACTCGCCATGAAAAACGCCTTATGACGTTGATGTTTTTGTGCAACTCAAAACGGAAAACTACTCCTGCGCATATGTCGTCGTTCGTGACTGCAACCGGACGGAATGACCCTTGGTTAAACACCGGTAATAGATCTCAGCAGTGGATAAACAATCTCAGAAGAGAATGAGCCTCGTTTTCAAAAATACTTCCACTGGCTAGCTCATTTACATATTTAGAAACACACATCCCAACTCTATCTAACTCTAAAATCACTAAAAAGATTCCTAGCACAAGAACGTAAAAAACAAAGATTTTAAGCATGGGCAAAGTTCGGGTTAGTGACCCTATCCAGTAGATTTTTCTACTGAAACGAAAAGAAAGTTGACTGCATGCTTCCCCATTCAACGGACATTGTCTTTCGTAAAAAAGGAGTTTGTCGTTCTTTCGTTTTGCAGAGAGAAGGAGGCTCATATACTTATTACTAATAGTTGTTTTTACTGGGTGGGATTCCAGATTAATGCCTCGACTCTTAAGTATTTAGGAAAGCTTAAGCTCATGAACACGGGTTAACGTGTGCATACGCGTCTAAAACTGCTAACGTATCTACTTACGTGCCTTCGCTTATATATTTATATATATAGACACAAAATAGATAAATAAATATAGAATCCCTGATAATACCTTTTGCAGCAGCTTTATTTACATGCATACCTTATACCTACTGTTTTACCTATGTACCTGCATAAAAAATACCTGTACAATATATAAAAATACATGATTATATCCAGAAGGTTCGGGTTCAAGAACGTTTTTTACATTGAAATATTTAATAAAATGGAAGGGTTAGACGAGTTTAGAGTTGAGCTTACGTTCTTCACCATATACCATGCCGTAGAGCACGTTGTCTTGTCTCTTTCGGTTTGAGTATTCCACGCCACCACAATTGCCAAGCCAGGTTTCTGTTGGAAACTGTGTGTAGGGATATATTGGTGGCAATGATGACGATGAGCATGGGCCAGACTGACTGGTGTGGGCAAACGACTGTGAAATGTAAATGTTCGTATTTTCTAAAAAGAAACATTTTAGTGGTCTTCCACGCTTTAGTTACCAATAATCAACGAACGAAGGTTCAGCAGCAGGATCACACATGAGATTAACATAAAAAAGAAAAATGTTCAATGGACAAGCAAGTATAGTGTGGAAAGTTGCAAGAATAAAATGAGCAACGAATGCCGAAATAAAAAGTAGATTAAACAAAGACAAGATGTACTTTTGCTGCTTCAAGACGAAGAGTCAGCTGCATCCACTTTTTTATTTTTATGATTTTCCTCTGCCACTACATACTTCTATAACCAACGTTATCTGAGAAGGTATGCAGAAATATTCCGAGGCAAGAGTTGAAAATCTCTGCGTACCTACAATGCAATAAATGAGATAATAATAATAATATTATTTTGAACAAGGTATTTTTTGTCACTTTACATTAACAAGTTGTTGTCCTCCAGTCATGTTGCATGCTCTGGGGTAAAGCGTTCTTAGCTAATGGGATCGGAATGATACTGGCAAACTGGAGGGGTTCTTGTACATAATTCCATTAGACACATAATAACAATCATATTAAAAGCGATGAGAAGCTAGTATCATTCAGGAGAAGATCGAACATTGACCAGCAAAACGAAAACTCATGCGTGGTGCATGCCGCGTGGTGGTGACTGCCACTCTTGCATATATATTGGTAATAAGTAGGCGTCTTATTTTTTAGGATCAACGCTTCTGCAGTTTGCATGAAGGCATGGGTGGCATGCTGCCGCGAGGAAAGCATTCTTATAGAGCCTGTGGCCATGTAGCATTTTCATTTTCGATACATCCTATGATCCTGTCATCCTGTCGCTTTATAAATTCTTTCTTTTTTTCTTTTTAAATATTTCCTAACCAGAGATGTACTTTTCCTACGCCAATAAAATGCATGAAAAAACGCTAAAATATCCTGTAATGTCTACTATTTCAGGTTTGATCAATGTAGATGGAAAGCTATGGAAAGGACAGCGAAAATTTTTGCACGAACAACTTCGTGGTTTTGGCATGAAGCAGATTGGAAGAGGGAAAGAGCAGTTGGAAGCTAGGATTATGGTAAGCATATTATAGCATATTTAGGTACTCGAGTTCATGTACACGCCATGTTCAAGTAAAACCGCCACTACGCAACTTTTCTTAAAATTGGCGCTAAAAGATTTTATTTGTCTTGTAAAATAGGTTGAAGCGGATGAGTTCCTAAATTCGATTTTGGCCAACCGTGGAAAACCAGTAAACTTGTCACATTTCTTGACAGTCTCTATCAGCAATGTGATATGCTCATTGTTAATGAGTGTCCGGTTCTCTTGTGATGATGCCCGCTTCAAAAAATTTACTGCTCTTATCGAGGAGGGCTTCCGTCTTTGCACGTCCACTGGATCTACCAACTTTATTCCCAGTCTCAAGTACCTACCGGACATCAAGGAGATCAACGTGAAAATTCACCAGGTTTGACATGGATACTCATCAGAATCGTTGGTGGACCATGCGTGAAACAACTTGTATGAACCTTTTGTAAAGATTTTCCTAATGTTGACTTTTTTGTTTCAACAGAACCGAGCTGAAATGGCTGGATTTTTTAGGGAAATTGTTGAGGAACACAAGCAAACCTTCGATCCCTCCAACTTGCGTGATGTAGTTGATAGCTATCTTCTTGAAATTGAAACCGCCAAGGCAGAAGGTCGGGAAGACGCTCTCTTTGAAGGAAAAGACCCTGGTAAGTCGTAGTGATAGTAAAGAACTCATAATTGCATATGCCCAAAATCACACTTCATTAGATTTTAAAATGCACATCCTAGAAAGTAAATTGTAGTTGTACACTTGTTCGGTTTGCTTGGTTATACGAAAGTATAGAGGGATATCATTTTGACATGGGTAAATATCAGACAAACAAAAGTAGATGGATGTTTATTAATATCATCAGCATTTCAGAACAAAAGTTTTAGTTCATGACAAATGTCAGTGTAAAACAGTAAAACTGTCTGTCTCCTTTCTTGCGACGCCAAAATACTCATAAAACATTGCTGAAGTTGTTGCAGCGTCAACTGCATCTAGCACTCCATAACTGTAACATGAGCATAATATACATAACTAAATTACGTAAATGAGAGAGGTAGAAATCCTTATTAAGTTGTACTACTAGACGTTCTAAATACTTGCATACAATAGCCATCAAAAATGTATTAATCATTACATTTGCTTATTATAAATTTGGAAATCAAATCCAGTTAATCCAGTATGTAGCATTTGATTTGGGGAGACAAGATTACCTTTGCATCAATTATTAAAAATGAATTTGATTTCAAGAGATGATAATGACGGCGATTAGGTATGTCGACTCTGTTCTTTTAAAATAAATGTTAGCAGACCTTGCTCCTGACTACTTCAGACCACTCAGGTAACTCCTCTGTGTGTTACGGCAACAGTTACAGAGAAGGACAGATAACGACTTGTCTAAATAAAATGATGGCATGGTGTCCTTTGCTTCAGCCTCTCGTTTTTTGGTACCTGAATCTCCTTGTTACATATTACTTATCATGTTATCTCACTCGTCAGATTATTCAAGAAAGCTGCTTCAACTCAGTCAGTAGTACATGATATTAGCGTCAACGTGACATATCAACATCATCCTCTAGAATTTAAGTTTTTCAATGAAATCCGTCATTATCACTGTTGCCATCACCATCAACCCCATCATCGTATTGATGTGGTGTCTTTGAAAATAATCAGGTACCTTGTTGTTGTGGTCACCGCTACCGCCATGCCTGTGTAGAAGTTGTTGTGAGTTGTGAATAGCTTTAGTAGCAGTAGCCGACACCGTTTTGTAACAATGTTGTCGTTAATGATTGCTAGATTGTTTATTATGGCAACTCAATTCTGCTGCAGCTGCAGTACTTATCGTCACAAAGCGCATATTAGTAGTCAGCATGTATATTTCAAAGTGCCATTAACATTTTGACTATGACGATACAAGAATACAATGTGAATGTAGTTTAATAAATGCATGATAGGATTGTGGTTAATAAAAAAGGGGCTGATTGATATATGGTGTGTGAACAGACAAATGAAAGAGCAAAAAACCGATGGTGATAATCTGATAAATGTTTAGTTTAGCATAGTAAATTAAATGCACTTCTTTTTTCATGTATTTTTTCAGATCGTCAAATCTACCAGATTCTTGGTGATATGTACAGTGCAGGAATGGAAACTGTAAAGACTGCAATGAACTGGGCAGTTCTCTACATGCTTCACTACCCGGAGGTCTTGAAGAACGTTCAGAACGAGCTTGACCAGGTATACATCTGCCTAAGTTACTCTTGCCATTCATTTCAGAAATAAAAATTTGTATTAAGTAAACACTTGCGAATCTGGGTGAAACAGCAGGCAAACTGGCTCCCAATCATGCAAATTAAGGGCATAATCATGCAATAATGTGTGGGGGTGCTGTTATATGTATTATAATATGTGTATTCGCCAGCCAGCCAGTAATTTCAAGTGCAGCTATGTAACTCTTGACAATTAGTTGTTGCAATGATGATTTCATACCCATCGCTCTTTTGCTACTTTCTAGGTTGTTGGACGAGAAAGACTTCCCACCCTTGACGATATGCCATTCTTGCCATACACAGAAGCCACTGTGTTTGAAGTACTCCGACGGGCCTGTGTCGTTCCACTTGGCACTACACACTGCACAACCAAGTAAGTTATGGCTTTTACGTCACATGAATGAAACCAAACTGAATGTCCGTCTGCAGGGCAAACTACAACAGTCCAAATTGTATTTTGGAAAAATTGAGTGTGCAAATTATTAAATTGCAACTATTTTCTCTCTTACCCTTACCTAAATTTATAGAAACGTTGTTCTTGATGGCTACGAGATCCCAAAAAATACACAAGTCATTCCTTTGCTCTATGCTGTGTTGATGGACGAAGAACTCTGGGAAGATCCTGAAGAGTTTAACCCAAACAGATTTTTGGATGCATCGGGTGCAGTGAGTAAACCTGATTATTGGATGCCTTTTGGAGCTGGACGTCGCATGTGTCTCGGGGATATTTTGGCTAAGCAAGAACTCTTCCTCTTCTTTACCTCACTTGTTCACTGTTTTCATTTACAACCAGTTGAAGGCACTGTTCTTCCAGACCTTGTTGGTCAAGCTGCTGTTACCATTTGCCCCGATGAATATGAGGTAAGAAAACAATAATATAAGTAGAAAAAAGTTTACGTCATAGTGATTGAGGTTGATTTCATACTATGAATATGTCATGAAATACAATATATTGTACTAACAAATCGTTTTTTTTCTTTCAGCTTCTTGCCATTCCACGACAGGATGAGACCTCTTCAACCAAAAAAGTCGGAAATGGAAATGACTTTCCATTGATCAATTCTACAGCTTTATCAATTAAATGCCAGTCTCTGATAACCAATTGTACCGTTCTGGAAAGGCGCAATGCTGGTCAGCACTAAAATTGCGTTGTTAACACTGTTTTATCAGTTGATCTTTGTACAAAGACTTAAAGTTGCCTTCATGACTTCCAGCCCTATTTTGATGCGGTATAATTAGTGCATGGAAATTAGGTCCACAAATCTCATATTTTAAAAAATAAGGAAGGGTATAACAAAGTGCAGGGAAAGTAATCAGGAGATGGAATGGTATTCAATATTTGATGACGTTTGAAAATTCATTTGTTCTTGTTTATACTGATAGGGGTTAATCCCACTAGTTTCAAGTTACTTACATTACAGGATTCGACATCCACCATATTAATAATAGATGCATGGAGAACTTTATCCAAACGTCATATCAACATCATCATCTTTCTCTATCTTTTTGCCATTTTCAGTTAACACTTTTCATTGGAATGTTGAATGCATTGATTCTTACCGTAATAATTACATGAGTTGGAAGAGGTAGGCTGTTGTTGATACTTATTATTAATTATTATTATTATTACATTAGTTTTAGTTTAATTTATGCAATTTTGTGGTATACTTTGCTTAAGTTAAGGCAGGATTGAAAACTAATCACCATAATATTATATAATAGAAATAGAGTACTACTGTTTGATTTGTATTCTCGAGGAAGAATAAGAAAGGAAAAGGGGAAAATGTTGAGCCGCGTATATCCTATACTTACCGCAAGTGTATATAGAAGAAATGAAATGATCTTACTTACCTTTTACCGTTTAATTGTGAATTGTGAAATGATACCATGTTTTCTTTTCTGGTGGACATAGGAAAGTATATTTACCGTACGTGCCAACATTTTCTTTCTTTGACTTCAATGCCATAAACTTACATAAGAGAGCTGTGACAGTCCCGAGTTCTAAGACAATTACAGCAGATAAGGCGGCCTTCTCTGTTTTTAAATGTATGCAGCTGAAACACGATTTTCGCACACTCTTGCCCAACAATTATATTATGCTATCTAGCAGTACCCATTAGTCAAGCAAGATACACATAAACGTTTTAAAGCAAACTTGATTCCACTGCGTTACAGCTTTCACTCTAATTAACTTAAGTGTTATCTCTTGTGATGTTGTTGTGTCATGTAGTTTACACACATAATTTTGAACAAACTCCCACCGACATTTTTTGTGACTTTATTCAGAGTGCCAATATACCATACCACTTTTACTACCGACAAATACAATCATTCATTACCTTTTGATGTTTCGTGCTTACTAGGTCTTAACGGTTATGACGATATCTTGTATTGTAATATCAATTTTATATGCATTCAATGGCAGGGATCCTTAAATTTTCTTGTCTAGTCAGTTAGCGCTGAAAAAGCTCAGATCGATAGGTAGTTAGTTGTGCCTCAGTAGTAGGCTGTGTCTGTGACGTTGAAAGTCAGCACAAAAAATAACTATAATTTCCTTATTTTGCTAATTCATGACGATAACGACTTAATCGGGATTTTTTAAAACAGTAGTTGTAGGTATTTAAGAAATTGTATCAGTTTGAGCTTAGTCTTTTTTGATAAGCTGACATGCTTTATACTACTCTCTGAATTATCTGACAATACATTATCGTATACCATCGTCGTAAAGAAAGAATATTGTGAGTATATGGAAAAGTTTGAAGAAAAAATGTGACTAGAGTGGGCGAAAAGAAAACGTTGCGGTACATGAACAGTGAAAGTTTTATTTACGAGGAAAAAAACATGAAGTATGATAAACCCTGTGAAAAATAAAATGCATGACACGTGTGAGTACATGTTGATACAATTTTTAAAACTTATATTTTATTATTATTTTATTCTTTGTTTTATGTTGCTACTAGTCAGTCATTGAAACCATTTAGTACTTTCACCATTTACTTCAATGTCTATATAATTATAGCACAAAGTTAAGCGATAAGTTTTTGGCAATAACAACAACATTATGTACGTAATAATAACAATTATTATCATCTTTGATTTTACGTTCAGCTAAATTTTGGTAAAATAACGACTTAAATACTATGTATGAGTTGAACTACAGTAGCGAAATTGATTTACAAGCATGGATTGATACTTTACAATAAATGAATGTGTATGCGTAAATAGAGAATACATGACTCTAAAATTGGTTGTGATTGATTGCAATATAAACCCTTGTTTTTGCCAAAATTTACCAATTACTTTTGAACTTACTCTATCATTATTTACCATAGCCATCAACTTCATTGTGTGCGCGAAACATATCTCTTTTTTAAACATGATGTTTGCTATTATCAACACTGTCGTCAATAATACAGTATAAAGAATGCATCATTTTTGCCCTTTCTTCATTGTTATGTTGAAATATACTTATTGTAACATGTTGTTGAAATGTTTTTATAGTTTTAATGGAATAAATCAATAAAACACCATGATTTTGTCGAGTCAAAATAATACATTTTTATTTACTTGAAAACCTACTATGCAACTAACTTTTAGTATACCAGCATGCATGTATACCTAACGATAAAATGCCAGCAGCCATTTTTATATACGCAGCTTACTAGAAGAACGCACATTCAAATCTGTAACTGATAAAGTAAATAATGTACAATCCATAAATTTTACTGCCTACCAAATTACCACATCTCAATAACCAAATATGCATGCTTGTCGTTTTATAGTCAAGTCTCGCATTCCCCCATAAATGTTGTCTCTGCTTTGGCATCATCCTCTATCTCATCTTCAGCACCATCCTCGGTAGTTCTTTCTTTTGATGGAGATATCTTACCATTCTTTTCCTTTGATAGCTGATTCACATTCTTGCAATCTTTATAATCTCCGTAGTTCCAGTCATCACAAAAACTATCCACAAACTCTTCCCCATTTATCACGTCCTCCCCAGAGTCCATTTCATCTGGGTCCACATGCTCATCATGCAACGACGAAATAGAGTTCTTTACAAGAAACAGTAATTCTGGCTGGTATCTTGAAGGGCTGCTGCCATTAACATTTCTCGACGTCTCCAAGTTCGACACAAGTCGGGCATCCACAGGACTCACTTCAACCCTATCCATCGGATTTGCAACGTTATGGCGTGGAGTCATGTATACTGCAGCAGGGGCCCTAATGGGTGTGCTAGAAGAAGCAGCCAGAATTCGTCTCCTTTGACACGACCTTGGTGACACAGAGCTGTGCTGTTGTGGTGATCTTCGACAACTGACTGTTGTATGAACCACCGTTGTAGACAAATTCCTTCGAGACGTCTGATCTGCTCTAGTAAGCATTCCGTTTACTTCAGTTCCGGGATGCACTATAGGTGACCTACGCGTTCTAAAGCAATGTAACCATTTCACAGCCTCTCGGCGAAAATGCTCGTTCAAGCCACAAAATATGAATGGGTTATACATTGAACTCGACATGGCAATCATGTGACAGATCAGTATTGCAGTTGAGTTGTGACGAACGTGTGAGAAATGTGTGAGGAGATGGTAGATATTTATTGGAGCCCATGCTAAAGCAAAACAGATCACTGTGAGAACGAGCATCTTTATTGTTTTTCGTTTGGCACGGGACTGTGCGGCGACCTGACGAGGAGTTGTCGACCCTGAAATTGTCATTTACATAGTTTACTTAACTGGACTTTCTATTTCTCCAGGCATTCTCAACATAAATTATGGTGCAATCAGAAGCCAATATTCATAATTCATGTATTTCATTCTTTTTGCAAGTTACATTACCTAGTCCAGAGGAACGATGCCACAACCGTTTCATAATGGCGATATATGACGCAGTAGTAAATAACAGGGGCAATAAATACTGGGCCAGAAACGTTGCAACTGTAAGTAGTCGCCTTGCTCGAAGGGAGCCAAACTCTGCCTGGCAACGCTTCACAATGCGGAAAGTGAATACAGTAACAATCTAATAAAAAATTCCAAGCCACACAATTACACTTCATCATAAATTTGCATAAAATATTGGTAATAAATACTTTATTTTTTCCCCAGTTATTTTAGTTGTTACACAAAATTGGCGAGGTTTCGTAACCCATTTTAATTGATCATAAAGACAATAAATCAATTTGTCATAGAAAATAAGCAAATATAACCAACACTTCAAAAAATGTTCCTCTACAAATTAAAAATACTAAGCTTCATTTCGTTTCATGCTTTTATTGCTTTTGCTTTTGTAGTAGTCTGCTCATTATTGTTTGCCATGTTACAAATATTAAACGGTAAGAGTAAACATAGACACACTCAAACAAAACATCCAGTTATGTACTTATGTCGTAACGTAAGCAGAAATTGAATACTTCTTTTTGAAACTTTCTTAGTCATTGAAGAAAACTCACATTTTGTTGAGCAGCATCTACAAAAATTCTATCTTGCATGTTTCCTTAGATTTACAATTTATTTAAATAATTTCCATTCTTAAGTCACATATATTAGCAACTTTGTTGAAAATTCTTTGAATATGAAAATCAACTTTCTTTTGAATCCCTTTGACATCCATACTATAAGTACTTTCTTCTTCATTTTTATCTATGCAAGCATTGCTTTCTGGTATATATAGAAGGTTAACGAGCATTTCTAGTTTCTTGACTGGAAGTATGAAAATATTCGCGTATGAAAACATTAATTGTGTTCTAAGCAATGCTTTTTCCTCCTTAATGATGAGTAGTGAGAATGGAATGTGCAAGAACGGATTTCCTATCATGAGGACGACATACTTTTGCTGACACAGCAGCTAATTTGTACTCCATGTTTTAATACTACTTTCCTCAATGTTTATGCTGACACCTTGATTCTTTTCTGTTTCATCGTTCCTAAGAACTTTTCGCACTTTCACGCTAGAATAACGCAATGCATATATACACATACCTAATATATCTGACGCAGGTGTATAGTTAATAGTAGCATGTGTGTGTAAAATAAACCATAATGATTATTACTTTACCTGATGATTTAGAGCGTATGGAAGAGAAAGGATGGCAGAAAAAATCCAAATTGCTATAACCAGGAGAATTCCTTGCGAGCATTTTAATCGCTTTCCTAGAGGGTTCATGATTACCTGAAAATACATTATCCGAAACGATGTTTAATTATACGTGATTCCGCTTTTCCGTTTGGTGACACCTAATTACTCAACAAGTACAAATTCTAACTACTAAAAATTTTTAATGATTTAACCTGATATCGATCCATTGCGATAACTGCCATCGTGAAGGACGTTGCATAGACGGAAGTTACCTGGACAAATGGTACAGTGCGGCAAAGAAAGGAGCCAAACGGCCATTCAGCCATTATCACACGTGCTGCACTAAACGGAATGTTAAATGTTGCCAGAAACAAATCTGCAGCAGCCAGGTTAGCCAACAAGCAATGCGTCAACGTGTGAAATCTCCTGCTTCTAATTACTAACTGAAAACCCAACAATTTTCTTTGTCATAATTGCAATCATAATTGCAACTTTTATCTTATATCTCACATGAGCCATTTATGTATGTTAGAGTATGCACAAGAAAACATGAAAAGATTAACCAGATGCACTTACCTGAACAACTAGAAGATTACCAATAATGGACACGCACGCAATCACCAAATAAGTCACGATAATAAGTATATGCTTGAGAGGAACTCCGAACGTCGAGTCATCGCCTTCCAACAAATTATTCAAATCCAAGATGTCGTCCAGAGTCAAATTAAATTCCATATTAGTTGTGCTCGCCGCTTCAATCCCAGAGAAAGGGTCTGTCGATCCGGGAGCTGTTATACTATCCCTAGCACTTCCGTAAGTTTCAGAGGGATGAATCCCTTCCTTTTCAAAACGATTCGGATGAAACACGTTGTTGTGATTATCTGAGGAGAACGTAGATCCCCCAGATTTCAGGGACATTTTCAGTATGTGGATAAACTCGTGAAGATTTCGTGTAAGCGCGGATGACTCATCTTCACTGTTTACTTTCTCCAATTCATTCAAGCTTTCACTTCCAGAGGAATCATCCTCAACAGTTGTGCAGTTAACTTCAACCCCATAAGTGATAGGTTCTGAATAATTTGTCGAATAGGAGGAAACTAAGGTATTATTAGATACACCGATTTGCGGAGTACCATAATAACTTTGAGTACTCACACCACGACCCTCATCAAAATATTCACTTCCTTCACCAACACCGTTCTCTTTTATGGATGGGAGCGAATTGCCGATCTCACTTTTCCTTGGTAAATTGTCAGTACTGGAGTGCATGTTTTCTGGTGCTGGGGCATAAGGAAACACATAAGGAGACCGCTTGTACGCTACCTGCTGCTGCTCCTGCTGGGACAGGGGCTCAAAATCAGAATTCTTCGTAGAAGACAAACCACTTCCACTACTCGCCAATTTATCTTTGGAGTAGAGTCTTTGGAGGATTTCACGAAGTTTCTCGACAAGATATGCATCAAGTTGAGCCATACTGTAATTGGGTGCTTTTATCGCGTTCCAGTAATTTCATTTAATATCGATTCTTAGCTAGTACACACAATAGCAAACTTTCTTAGAAGAAACCGTTCATGTTACTACGTGGAAGCACCCGGAGAAGCAATATTGTTACTGGGTTACTTATATGCTAAATTTCAAATTAATTCAACTTAAAAGTTGCAAGTGTTTCTGTGTTCAGCAAACAAAAAAGATTTTTTGTCAGTCACAATGACATCCACCCAGTCAAAAATGAATAGAGTCAAAAAGTCTTTTGAAAAAATTGAATTTATTATGATAGATCTCAGAGGAGATTCTATATTTTTAAAGGGAAAGGAAAACTTTCACTTGAATTATTCCTTTCTCTCTAATTTTTTGGTACCTTCCGCCTCATGATCCCATTCAGCCACAAAGAAATAATGACACACTAGCAAGAATGTTGAGTTGAATACGAGGCCACTGAGATTTCCTTTTTGACTTTTATCTTTTTATCTTCAACTTTCTTTCACAAATACAAACATATGTAGTGTGGGTGTACATCTTTGATTTCATTGAGTATAGTTGTGTCTCTGGTAATTCGGCAGTTAAAGTTATGCTTGGATTTTAGCCCCTTCCTTCTCAAATGGGACTTCCAACTATTTTTTCAGATTTTAGACTTTGTTGCTTTTAAGCAAATAAACAAAGATAGGATTACAGATATTTACTCATCCTCTACTTTACCACAGGCACAACTTTTATTTATTTTGTTTTGGTTGCCACTTAGTAGCTCGTAACATTTACTTCCTGGAGCAATTGTATATACTTAAAAGTATCACTGACAAAAAAGTTTAGAGATCGCATCCAGTTCCAGTTCATTTATAAAGAAGACACAGTATACGAAGGAGAGAACCACACCGTCACCCTACATAACCTTTGCGACATCGTGGAGACTTGCTTGGTTCTCTGCTTTTGGCAGACTAGACTTTCCCTGATGCTCCAACTTCCTTTCCCCTTCCTCTCTCGCCTTCCTTCTTGTCCACCAGTAGTTGTCTCCAACCATTCAATCTTTTCAGTTATTGTTGACTGGACTGGAATATCGTAATAGAAACTAAGGGCAATGCCAGCACAGTAGTCGGTTGGTTGTGGTAGAAGCGAAACAGTAATACGTTTTTTTTGCTTATTTTTCTAATGCATGCATACTGACTCACTTGTCGTGTCTAGTTATCCATTTTCTCTTGAATGTGAAGACGAAAGCAGGGAAAGTAGAGAAAACTGGAATATCATCATCGGTGAAATGGTGATTCAGCAGATACAAGATTGCGATACCAAAGTAAAGAGCATGAAATATATGTTTGTAACTTCACCTCCACCTCTTGCATGGAAGCGAAGGTCAAACAATATCTGCGGGAGGGAGTGTCTTTGTTACTTGTGGGTTGCTGGAATGTTTCAATACTAATAATAAGCTAGGCCAGTGATACATAAATTCACAAACAAACAAGACAAAAAATGTAGCTTCCATTTTATCAAAAATCATATAAGGAAAATAGCTCTCTCAGGAAGAACTAGAAGAAGAGGGGAAGAAGCTATTTGAAAAACTTGCAACTCTCCTCGTTGGGAGTTGGAACCCTTTTGCCGATGATGGCACGGGGAAGTAATATATGTAGTTTATTTTCATAAGTTACACACTTCATCACATTACTGCCGTTTCCAAGGGAGGATTTTACAGATATAACTGTACGGCTAAGTAGATACACGAATTCCTGGAAAAGCGAGACGCGATGGCGATAAAATGAGGCAGACTATTCGACGTCATAAAGAAGGCTCTTTTTGTCTTTTCCTTACGCTGCTGTCGCCTAGGAAGCATTCTTTTACGGTTTCTATTGTATTTTGCCATTTTGCTTTAAGACAACACCGTGTATACTAAATACAGCTAGCATGCATAAAATCAAAAAAGCAACTTTCTGATTGTATGAATGTTTCTTTCCTTCACAAAAGTAAAGGATTCCTGAGCCGTGAAAAGAAAATGAAAGAAAGTGCACCACCACCACAGTTGCTTCAAATCCAACATCACTTCCTATCAACAAAAAACTCAACAACCAAGCAACTCAAATAAACGGCAACTCACAACGTGGCAAGTTTGAGACTAGTTTGTTAGCAGTCATTTAGTACATTACGTAGTTGCTACTAATATAATATGCGTTACCAAATACCAAATAGAGCACCAAGTAGGCACATTATATTTTTCTTTGCCGAGATACTTGCGATTTGAGACCAAAGAAAGACATTAGCAATATATTATCAAGATGTTATAACTAACTAGTTTTCTGTAACAATTGGTACTTTGTACCAAAAAACGTAATATTAGGTGGAATATTAGGTAAGTATTCTAGAGTTTTATCATTATCTCAGAAACGCAAGACAAGCCAAGCAGGTAAGGTAAATGATAAGAAGCATATCATCATAATGCTATAAGATGCGATAAAAGTTTAGTATAGGATGTTACTTTTGCTTTCCTGACTGAGATGGTAACCAAAAGTGATGCGTACTTTAGTGCTATTCACGTTGTTACATTGACAAGAAAAAGCACAAAAGGAAAGCTAACAAATTTCGAGTCAAGACAAAAAGTCAAGTCTAAAAGGTCCAAAGTTTCCAATCTAATATCGACTGTCGTACCCTAGTGAGCCATCAAGTAAACTATGTAATGACTTTTGACCTATGAACAAGGAAAATGAAAGCTGGAATCTTCAACAGTTTTTTTAACAAGTGATATCACTTTACCCCTGAATTTATGACGTGATGACACGTTATAGGAATCTAGATGCGTTTTCTCGCCTGGTTCCATGAAACGTTATACTCAAATAAAATGCATAACAAACAATAATTATGTAGCAAGATATAAGTATAAGAATATTTTAAAGTATTAAAAATATATGAACCTAACAATTTCTCACACAAAATCTTGCCATTAAATAGGACATTAAGTTCACTAACTGGATTGAACTTTGTTTATTACAAGCTTTTTTAAGTTTTATCATAATTCAATAAAACACGTTGGAGTAGGTAGTAAGTGAAATATATCCCATTCCCCTTTTGTTCCGTTGTGCCGAAGAGATACGCAACAATTCTCAAAAGTTCTAACCGATAAAAAATTCCTTTGTAGATGAGTGTTTTGCCATACAAAAGTTTTGTTCTGGAATTGTCTGGGCAGTTCTTTACTTGCTTTAGTTCAAAACGTTTGTATACGTTTTCATCAGATTTCATCATCTTTCATCGCCCAGCGAATAGCAAAGCAATCCAGTCTGTAAAAAGTTGATGAAGACAGATCAAGGTTGAAGAAATAATACTTTCATATTGCATCGCATCTTAGCTGATCATCGTCTTCATATATTGCTAAATATTTCATGATAAGCTACCACTGCACTGTACGTATGGCACCCACAAGTTCAAATCTTTTTGCATGCTTGTGTGAAGGGATTCCAACAGACTATACCCAAACGTTCACTATGCCAACTGGCACTCTGTTGTCTGTATTACATCATTACATGGTAAGCAATACGGGTAATAGCTGTAGTAGTAGAAATATTACTATACTAGTATGACAAGCAGATTTTGCACGAAAATTTCTTCCGTCTATCTGTAGACGACAAAGTACAAAACGCATTGTATGTACGGAGGAGCTAGCTTATAATACCTATGCATTCATCGGACGGTTTTGTACACGTATAACACAAAATAAGCATTTCGTTACAACGATCATTGTCAAAGTGAGCCCATAATTTGCAAACACACATTTAAAGTAATTAAGGAATAAACAATTGTTCTCGATTGCATCTACATTATCCAAACCAATATAGGTAAAAATAAGTTTAGAATTGTCTGGAACGCATTTTCTACATACCAGGAACAACAATGAAATTCGTAAGAGCAAAATAAGATGTGATAGAAGTTTGTCTTGTGAAAAGAAATTTCGTGAGTAGAAAGAAAGAAACCCTGTTCCATGCACCCATGTGTAGGGAGAAGGTTTTATCAGAAGTCTTGTGCGTAGGTATTACTGGTTGAACATTTGTGCCTTTGTTTCAATGTGTACATAATATGCTGTATTGTATGTGCAATTCCATAGAATAAAACCGAATTAAGGTATAAATTAAAGGCATTTAGCAGATAAAAAATTGCTAGCACAGCAAAATAAAAGTCAATATGAATAACGAATATTATGATCTTATCTCAAGTCAGACGAAACGCAGTGCGAATCTATAGGCTTACTTAAATCTTAGCTGTGAAGTAATTTTGTATTTTTGTGTGATAAAATTGTTGGCGACAAAGCAAATTTGTATTATTACTATAATATTGAACAACGGCATGACCTAATTTTAGAAAAGTACATAATCAAGTACTGAATTACTATAGTATACATAGTTAACGATTTAACAAAAAAGGAGAATTCTTTCTTTTTTCCGACAAGCATAATATTCTAGTTTAGTTTGGCTTTGAATAAAGTGGAATAACCTAATAGTGGAGATTATATGTGACTGGTTTAATAGTGCATATGCTATACTTTATATCACTGCATCACAATTTGTATTCCCATTAAAACTATAAATGTAACTGATCAAATCAATAAGATGGAGAAGCAATTAGTTGTTGGAATATCCGGGGCAACATGGTAATATTGAAAATTGAAACTGCGTACATAATATGATGTCATTTTAAGCTTAGATTCAAGAAATATTTTCAATATACCAAATATGTTTTATTACGTTATATAGCGGTGGAAAAACGACGCTTAGCAAACTTCTGCAAGCTACGTTCCCATGGGCAACGGTTGTTCACCAGGATACCTACTTTCATCCCAATGATCCAAAGTATCACGTTTACCTACCCGAAATAAACTACTTCAACTGGGAGCTAGAAACTGCTCTGGATTTTTTGAGGATGGAAAATGATGTCAAGGGTCTTCTGGCAGGAAAAGCATTACCAGCACAAGGTACCCTTCCTTGTCTGTTTCTATTATCAATTACTGACAATTACATATCAATTTATGCATGCAAAAAATCATTTCTACATGAGGCTTGGCATTCTAAATACATAGCATGCTTATATTTTCTGTTCAATGAATTTCTAAGGAACTCCTTTTTTCGAAAATATGCATTTCGTCTCGTCAAATCTACCATCTTATGCGGAAGTGCAAAATCTGTCTAATCAATTTTCCGGCATAAAAATGATCATTTTGGAAGGCCATATTATCTTTAACCGACCATTCTTGAATGACATATGTAATCATAAGTTCTTTCTAACGCTTGACAAGGAGGAGTGTTATGGAAGACGACAGTCCCGTTCATATGATCCAATGCCACCTTCTGGCTTTTTTGACTTATGTGTTTGGCCTTCCTATGAAAGTCGACTTAGGGATGTTCAGTGTTTGGATGGAATTACTTTCTTTGATGCAAAAAATACGGATTTGATGGATATTTATTGCGAGATGAAAAATTCTATTGTTAATGCCCTGTCCATGATTGATGCTAATAAAGTATAGCTCGAATGGATTTAACTTAAAGGTGTTAGTTCTTAAAATTCCAGGTTTCGATGTGGAATAATTTAATGAATATTTTTCTATTTTAACAAGAATAGTAGAATTTTATAGTGCTACAAGAAACGTATTTTGATTAGGTAATCCGTTTACATTACAACTCATAGTAAAGAAAAAATATATTTAATTAACATTTTCAGAAGTTGTCAAACGTATTTTGTGACGTAAAAATATTAGAAATTAGCCATCCTTTTATGTTCATAATATATTTACCAACAATGAATGTTAAATCATTAATGTAAAATGAATAGCTTTCTTTATAAATAAAGACATTTGACTATGAAAAATGCTTTCACTTTTAGTAGCTTCTTGTATTTGTTATCTCAGGGAGAATGAGCAATGAGAGTGCTGAGTGCTCACATGCATCGTT
The DNA here is from genome assembly GCA_034694325.1 of Entomobrya corticalis. Lineage (NCBI taxonomy): Eukaryota > Metazoa > Arthropoda > Collembola > Entomobryomorpha > Entomobryidae > Entomobrya > Entomobrya corticalis. The sequence continues at coordinate 42,090 of JAQFYG010000102.1, forward strand.
GACGATTTCACTAAAGACTAAAGCAACTTGCTATCCAGTTGTATTGTATGTATGTGTGGGATTACAATTATGCATATGAATATGAAATCGGTTAATTAACTAATCACAGCAATCATATATAAACCATTTCATTATAAACAATTAGGCATTTAATAACTATAAGTAAAAGCAAGTTTTCAGCAAATACCTCTGTAAAACTGGAAATCTGAAATGTAACATGTAACATGTGGATGTACTTTAAAAACTACTAGTCAAATATGACTCATCTCAAAAAGACCCCTTTCTAACGACGGTCTCCCTGAAAACAAAACTTGCTAGATTTCATAGTAGAGCATACTGGAATTTTGCATTTCATTAAACTGGACAGCCAATTAATAACCAAATCTTCCAACAATTCAGCAAAAATGCAAAACATATTTCTTGAGACCATTAAGTATTGCTTTCCAATTCCAATGTGTTCCAATAGTTCCAACTTATAGTACTAGCCTGAAATAGCAAAGACTTGACTGCCGTGTAGCGATATGCACGTGCACCAATGTCGTCAGCTCTGCATGTCCCCATGCCCATGTAACTTGACTTGAGTGCCAGCTAAAGCACTTGGGTTGTATCATCATCTGTTCCACTCATCTGCTTCTGCTGCTGTTGTGTTATGCAATCGGCAGTTGTGCAATCAAAGAATTTGGAAGTAATATTTCCTCGTCATTTTTCGATTTCAGCCATCATTGCTTTAGTTGTTATTTGACAGTTTCATTTAGGGTTAACTTTTGTTAATCTTTCTAAGGATCGCAAGTTTTGAATACATTAGGGATTCTTTGAAAATGTCTGGCAATTTTGCAAGATTTGTTGAAATTGGAAGAAAAATTGTCGCTGTAGGACGAAATTACAGGTACTGAATCAGTGTTTTGCATTTTTTATAGCTATAAATCCAAAAACTGACTATAGTGATGAATATGCAGATCCTCTATCATTAAAATATGCAATTAATAATTTGTTTATCCTTCTAAGAAGTTAAATAACGTACGAATGACGACTAAATCAAGAAAAAGAGTTTTGTTTATGTTAATTTTGAAGTTAATTAAATATCTTGTTCTTGCTTAACGCACAGGGATCATGCAGCAGAACTGGGGAATGCAGTGCCTGAGGTCCCACTTCTATTTATGAAGCCAGCGTCGTCATACATAACGGAAGGGACTTCTATCAAGGTACTGCAAAAACGTTCAGTAATGGAGTTTATAAATGAATGACGGCTTATAATAATAATAATGAGAACTTAACGTGATAATTATATCATTTGCTTAAAGATTCCAAATGGCTGCAGCTCATTACATCACGAAATCGAGCTTGGCATTGTGATTGGTAAGAAGGGAGCGGATATTTCTGAAAGTAATGCTATGAACCACATTGCCGGTTATGTCTTAGCGCTTGACATGACCGCCCGTGACTTTCAGGTACTTTGTGTACACTTTAATATCTGGCTAGCCATGCAAATCTTCAATAAATGAAATGTTCATTCAAGTTTTAACTATTTTGAATGACGTGTCGATTTGTTAATATTTAGAATGTTGCTAAGAAGAAAGGACATCCCTGGGATCTAGCCAAGGGTTTCGACACATCATGTCCCGTCAGTAAATTTATTCCAAAGGAATCGATCACCGACCCTCATGATATTGATTTGTGGTGCAAAGTTAACGGAGAGCTGAAGCAAAATGGAAACACAAAGGATATGATATTTAGAATACCGTACTTGATTTCCTACATTTCTCAATTCTTTACTTTGGAGCCCAATGACGTTATTCTGACTGGAACGCCTGCCGGGGTTAGCGGTGTAAAATCAGGGGATATAATCCAAGGCGGACTTGGAAATCTGGTACAATTCGAATTTAAAGTTTCGGACAAAAGTGGTATTTAATTTGTAAACAAATGAATTCTAGTGAAAATAAATATTCATGTATTTTAATATGATGCAACAACGCTTGAATTTATTTGTTAAAATGAGCTTACACAATTAAAATAATTGGGAAGTTGAGATTTTTAAGTTGAAAATTTTTATTCAAATAACTGATGTCAATGGCAATTAATGACCCTTTATGCTAATGTGCACAATGAAGTGATTCATAATTTTTAAATGATGCCTTGCTCTCTATTGTATTATTGCAACGCATATAATTGAAAATCGGTTTAAGAGAAGCCAACAAACTAAATCATAACTGGCGTAATTTAAAATAAATATACTGCTTCATCATACAATGAAAATATCAATCACCAAAGCAAAAAATACATTCATTAAATCTAATTACATTCCCATCTAAGCTAGGTCTAACAGGCCCAAGTCACAAAAGATATAGATGTTGCTCTGTACTTTGCCGTTTACTATACTGTAACTGTAGTTATTGAAACGAAATATTATCAGCTTTATATAATTAATACTAATATTAACGAATAAAATTAGTAGGTTTGAGTTTGAATTTGAATAAATAAACTTACTCATATTATGCAAATAGGCTTAGTATAATTATGATTTCTTCAGTTAAACGTGTACTCGTGAACGATCATGATCATCTAAGTCATCGCATACAACGTCTGATTTTAAAGTCCCAATAATTGAGTATAAAAGGACGTACGCTCGTTGAAAATTTTATCAGTTGACAGTTGGAATTGGAGACGTCCTTAGTCGCACCTGGAACCAGCAAAGCTTTTGTCGGTTCGTTTAGGGGAATTTTCTGATCGCGAAAGTCAGTTCTGAGAAGGTCTCATTTCATGAGCTTTGCGGAATATACTGGGTGATCAGAAATATTCGACGGTAAGTACACTGTGTATAACACGAAACTTATTTTCAAACTTTTTATTTCAAGTTTTAAATTGTCTATAAAAGTTAATTTTAAATATCCTTAACTTCAGGACAATTAACAGCTTTCCATCTCTAGGGAATAACTGTCAGGTGCCCGAGAAGTTGGGGAAAAGAGTTTGGCTGAAATTCCACGGACGGAAGAAAAGAAAACATGTCGAAACAAGGTGCCGCCGTAGCTGGTAGTTTGGAAGAATATTCCAGTTACAATGGACAGGAAAATCTTATGATTCGGGTAATAAAATATACCATAATAGATATATATTGTCAAGGTTTTATTCTCATTTTATGGTTAGCATGCAGTATTCATATGCTATGTATTTTGTTATACTAATAATTACTAATGATTTGCATTTAAACACATTATCTATTTTTTAAATTACAGTGCTTGTCTCCTTCTTCAAGTACATGCTCGGGACCGGAAGGTTTCAAAAACAAAAAAATTGAACTGATTGATGGGAGATTAGTTGTATCTGAAGATTCAGGGTTTGACTCTGCTTGTACTTCTGTGAAGGGTAGCTTCATCGAAGATTGGGAGCATGTTTACTCGACTCACAGAAGTGACATTGTGGACAATGAGGGGTTCATATTTACACCTCTACACATTATCAAAACCTGGGCATTTCAGTTCAAGAAGGAATTTCATGTGGAACATTTTATTCTCAAGAACACCACCCAGACCAAAGCTATCTATCGTGTCGATATTTTATTCGATTCTATTCGAGGTAAGATTGAATAAACACCTATTGCACCTTCCTTTTTAAATGAAAATAATTATTGTCAACCAACTAATCTGTTTATTACTGTTACAGGAGTTGGTCAGTGTTCGAGAAAGCAGTTGGCTAGACAGCTCGCCGCAATTGACGTGTATGAAAAAATACAACTCCAACAAGCTGAGCTCGGGTATAGACCAAATCCAATACCTCGTTGTGGCTTACTTCCAGGTTGGAGAATTGGTTCAATGGTCTATCCCATTTTATTTAAAGACGTCTGTCAGCAGAAGGACCTCGACATCCCGTCGTTCCAAATTATTCCTCCTCCAGAGAACAAGCTCGGACAATATACTGTCATATGTCGTGTTGGAGGTCACGTTACTAGTATGTTAAAAACAAAATTAATAAGAATTATTACGATTATTTATTTTAGGAGTTTTTAATTGATACTAAACATTATTCTTTTCATTTGCAGAGGCTAAAAATGACCATCCGTGGCTGGCAAAGAAGCTTGCAGCCAAAACTATGTTTGAAAAGATCACTGGCGAAGAATTTCCGATGGAAATTACTCTCACGGGGAATGAGGTCATTGGTTTCCCCCAAATGAAGTTACTTGGATTCAAGCCGAAAATCACTGATTTGGTAATATATATGTGATTAATTATCCGAATTATCGACACATTTTTGATTGATTTGCATTAAATGATAAATGTATTTAAACTGGAAATTTATTAAATTGTTTTAGAAACGAAAATGGATGATGCAGCACCGCATCAAAGAAACTCAGGTTGTTGTTCCCTCTACCGAGCCGGCTGATGGGGAAATGGATGAATTCGAAGAAGAAGTTCAAATGGAGCAATCCAAGAAGGTCAAACTGAGTGAACTTAAAGAATCCTTGAAAATAACCATTCACAGGGAAATCAAAAGCTCCAATGATTCTTCTTGCAAGATTATTCCAGTTTCACCAGTCAAAACTGTGCCTACAGATATCCGTCCAGATTTAGCAGCCATTAAGCAATGGTCAAAATATATAAGCAAGGCGGATGTTGATCAAATCATCGCCTATAAGAATGACAACGAAAAGATGGACTAATGTAGGAAGCAAGTAATATGGAAGGGCTCAATCATAATTATTTACCTTCAACCTTGGAACAACAATTAGTAAATATTTGAAGAGTAACATTATAGTATTATGGCAATATTGAATTGTATTAACTAACCATAATCTAACAAAAATGAATTTATACTTAGCTTTTCTTGATTTCAATGATTTTAGTTTCAAAATATTTAGTATTCCATTCATCGAAAAAATAAAATAAAGCAAGTCCATTGTGGTCTAAATTTAAAATATTCATCGAAATGTCATAATATTGGTTATTTATTTATTCCATCCTCATTCTCCATCCATAATCCATTATTTATCTCACTTCGTTAATTCATAACTTGTACATTTACACGAACAAAGACTTGGTCAAAAGCTGATCCAAGCAACTCATGAAAAACATAACTTGAAAAATAGCCGCGGGACTCCACTGTCTGCACCTGACTGAATGTAAATATTTACAGTAGTACTGCTGGTAGTGCTGTTCTGCTGCTGAGTTTTCCACAAACAATTCCAAATTTAAGCGGAAGAAGCAGGAGAGAAATTTAAACTATCACAGATTTAATCATAAATCATATTAGTTCTTGTCATTGTTATTAGTCATAATTATATTTAATACAATTATGTGGAAAGTTCTGAGATCGCTGTCGGGAAAAGGGAAAATGAGTGGAGTGTTGACCCGATGTGTCAACTGCAACAGTATCTTTGCCCATTCAAAAGATCAATTTAAAATCATAATTTCCCGTAATTATACTGTATCATGCATGCGAATGGCAAATGAAAGTTTAGAGCATAAAAGTGGCGTTCCTTCGAAACCGAAGCGTACTTATCAATCATCAAATCAAGACAGTGAAGGGAGGATTCCTGCTGGTGGATGGCTTTTATTGGTTAGGCTTAAATTTTTATGATAATGATTTACTAGTATTTATAAAACGGCATAATTTTGAGTTAACTGATGTAATTTTTGTAGATAATTCCTGTTAGTACTCTAGGTCTGGGCATTTGGCAAGTCTATAGATGGCGATGGAAATTAGGACTCATTGAAGAAATGCGCCTTAAATCTATTACCGATCCAGTTCCACTACCACAAGAGTAAGAATGGAGATCACACTATTTTCTAAATAAATATGCGCACTATGTGTGCTTGGTTAATGTTTGCAATAATGACAATGTTGTTTATCTTAAAGTGAATCTGAAATAGGAGATCTAGAGTACAGGAAGGTTAAGGTGAGAGGAAAATTTGACTATTCCAAAGAGATTCTGATTGGACCAAGATCATTGGTTGTTTATGATGACCGGTCTGGAGATAGAAGCCGTGGCCTGTTTTCTTCAGGATCAAGTAATAATGGCTATAATGTCATCACTCCGTTTAAATTGGAAGGCAGAAAGTAAGTCATCTGTCCACCAACAAACATTACATTCAAAAAAATATTATACAAGCATTAAACAGAAAGGGTTGATAAATTCTGAAATTCGTGTACTTTCAGTGAACGAATTTTGATAAACAGAGGTTGGATAAGCTCAAGAAATACCAGTAAATTCAAGCATACTGACGAAACTGTTGAACTAGTAGGCATAGTCCGGAGAACAGAGAATCGTGCTCCATTTATGAATAAAAATATCCCGGGGCAAAATCTACTTCATTATAGGTAAAGTTTGTTAAAACAATTTATGTACAATTACATGCAATGTTGAAAGACACAATAGCTACAACATTCATGTTTATATTTCAGGGACGTGGGCCATATGGCACCACTTCTGAACAGCAAGGAGGTGTTCCTGGACTTGTATTCAATTGAGGGTGTCGATTTTTCGCAGGCACGCCAGAATTCTATTCCTGTTCCTCGTCAAACGAGAGTGACGTTAAGAAATGAGCATGTCAGCTACTTTGTAACATGGTTTAGCTTGTCAGCTATTACGTCGCTGATGTGGCACAGAAGATTTATACGGGGTTTATACCTTCTTTAGTTCATTTAGATAAATGCTTAAAACCTTATGTGTGGTAAGTGTGAAGCGTGACATACATAAATGGTTTATTATCTTCAACCGTTAAACTATGTAATGAATAATGCATTTTTAATTATAGATAGATTTGTAAAACATCATTAGTCAAGCTTAAAATATATATTCAACAGACATTTAAGTATTGTAGTCAAATATAATTTGCTATGAATATAAATAAATATAAACTGATGAGCTAAAAGCTTAAGAATAAAACAATTCACGTACTCGTGGCTGTGGGGCATGTACCGGCACGGCTAAACTGACTATTCAAATTCAACAATGGATGTCTAGCAATTATGGAGGATCCAGGAGTGACGGTAGGCGAAATATAAGTCCCCATCAGTAGATTTTGGGCATATCCTAATGCATTGCTATTTTGAGGCGATCCAACTGACGGCATTGTTAATGGACATGTTACAACATGCGGACTTAAAACAGTAGTAGCAGCTACTGCGTCACGCAGATTCTTAGTCCATTTAGTCAAGTCATCTGCTACATGCGCCAGTCTGTTTCCACGTAAAACAAGAGGATCTGTGACTATCCTTTCTTGAGTTGGTAGGTCCCTGAAAAACGAATCACAAAAACATTGTATTAATTCCTACCTTTTAGATTTTAGTAGAAAATATGCAAATTCAGAAGAAAAAAGTACATAAGCTAACATACCAAGTTACATTTTTTACACCAAGAAACCGCAACAAAATCTCCTGTGGTATTAAACTGCTACACCATGAGTACGGGATCGGTGTTGAGTGAAAAAGTACTTGCAGACACATTTCATCGATGTAAGAAAATCCTGCGAATGTAGTAGCATTTGTCCAGGTGTCATCGTAGATACAATCTATTTCACATTTAAGTCCTTCGATTATGCATTTATCAGTCCTTCATTTAAAAAAATTACTAACACTAAGACGCACCTGCTGACAAATGATCTCCCGGAAGTATTTTTCTCTCAGTGTGTAGTGGCCTGGGTGTCTGAAACTGGTAGTTGTAATTGTCATCTTTAATGATCCATGGGAGCTCCTTTCCATTTCTGAATTGGTGAAGCTTCACTTTTTTTCCTATGTTTAGCACATGTACGTAATTAGGCAATTAATTATGTTTGTATATAAAATTATATTTTGGCACATTTCGCTGAGTTCCATTAATGCGCGTTTTGCATAAGACACAGCATCCCCTTTTTAATATTCTTACCTGAAATGTGTGTATGAGAATGTATTGCAAATACGTTGATGCCTCCTTTGGGAAACATCGTGGTAGTGCATTCTGATCCACAATGTGAGTACATCTGAAATCCCGGCGTTCCTGGAGGAATCATGAAGAATCCGAGGAAGTCATGCAGCACCATAAACGCACCTCCATCCTGTGGTCTATATTTTAAAACAAATGATGCATACTGCCACTGGGTGCATAACAAATTCGTACGGGAACGTGCTTCAAATTAACTAGAATGTGGAAATATGTACCTTAATCTGTCAGTGTAAGTCACTTCCACACCGGATTCAAATGTAATGCCCGCCACGGCTTCCGGATTGTTGTAATGTGTTTCTAACATGTAGTACTCATTTGGAGATTCAGCAAATGGAGTGCCAACGTGATCTGGAAAAATTAGAGGCTGTGTGCCACAAAATAAAATTATGCTTAAACAATGTTAACTTTTACTGATTTGTTAATTTATTGCTGCAATATCCTCATACCTTTCCTCCAAGTGACCATGTATAAATTATGGTTCGGCACAAGTTTATTGGGATTATATTGTGGTCATTAAAGTAGCATTCCTCTCCTTCGTATGCAACAAGTTGTTCAAATATACTACGCGGGTCCACACCTGGTGGAGCAAAGCACCGCCAAAAAGCAAAATGGTGAACATGGTTTACTGCAACATCATGGGGATTATCTAGAATGGCTTCAAGCTGGAATATATGAAAGTCATAAATATAAGTTAAATGCAATGATTCAATTCATAGTTTATCGTAGTTGACCAAGCATAAAGACTTATATGTATAGTAATCATTTAACCTGAGTAATATGATGCTTTCGATGAGGCGATGGTGGAGCCTTATGAATACTGCACCAGTACGAGGTTCTACGAGCTGGTAAAGTGAAGTGTTTATTAGTTGCTCGCCATCTTGGCAATGAACTGGATGATAATGCTGGATGAACGACTGGATCTAGAAGGTAAATTTTGTAGGAGCCACGATTTTGATGGTGATAGCCTATAGTATCAGTTTCCCCAAACGCCCATATTAAGTACACAAGGTCCTCCTGATAAGTATAGAAAATGGTTTTTAATTTATTGTTTGCAAAATGCAGAGTTTTCTATTTATGCATGGAATTTGAGCACTCACAGTAATTGGATAATCATTGGAATCACAAGTGTCGATTAGCCGTGAGATTTGTACTACTGTTATTCCAGTCGTTTCTCCTGACCCCAAGAGGTTCCAATTTTGTGTGTTGTCCGCTTGCAGATGTCGATGGCAATCTATATGAAAATCCTAAAAATAAAAAAAAACGAAGTAGGTATGTGATATATTCATGGTCATTTCTCAACTCATTTCAAGATAACCAGATCTTTTCTGCAATATAATTTCGCTAAACATATAATCAATTAAATTGTGAGTTAAATCGGACCTAATGATTCAAGCCATATTTAGTTTTTAAACTGAGATCTTTGAGATTTCTTCCGGCAGCGTAAACTAACGTGGTTAACCTGAACGTGATTTTTCGCTGAAATCGCCCAAAAACTACCAGAGTTATAGCTACTTTAAAATTTAATTAATTTTTCATAATTAAACTATTACAGCCAATTAAGTTCATAATTAATCATAAGTTATATTTCAAAAAATGATGCAAGCAAGTAGCACAACCGTTTGCGACGAAAATTTTTTTTGAAAAAATTAATTAATTTTTAATTGTATGTTTAATTATGAATTATTAAAAAATTAATTACTCTGAGTCCCTACACCGTTCCAGAATACTGATGAAACAGCATCATTAAAAGCAAATCCGAGAAAAAGATCCCGTTGGAATTTTCCTGGAACGGTGTAGGGACTCTGAGAAAAAGTACTTAGAAGTCAAGTCAATTAAGTCAGCAATTAAGGTTATGGGGTCATACATATCAGACATGCTCTATAAAGGTGGGTGGGTATGCAAAAAAATGAATATAGCAAAAACTACTATATTACTTTGAAAATCGGTATACATATGTTATTTTTTATGCTGATAAAGAATATTAATGAATTCTATCATCATTAATTAATTTATGCACTATATAACACATAATTGTTAGAAAACTATAATTTTCGAAATCGTCAGATTTGACTGAAAATTGATATACACATGTTATTTTTAATTCTGACTGATAATATGAACGAATTAAGTCATTATTAATTAATTGGTGCACTATATAGTGCATAATTGTTAGAAAACTATAATTTTCGAAATCGTCAGATTTGACTGAAAATCGGTATACACATGTTATTTTTAATGCTGATTAAGAATATAGATGAGTTAAGTCA
>JAQFYG010000103.1:0-52237 GCA_034694325.1 Entomobrya corticalis
ACCAATTCATGTTCAGAACCAATTCTGCATGTACCAATTCATCTACGTATTTTCTTCATGTTTGACATGACTTGTTATGTCGGTGCCTATGTACAGGAAGAATTTATTAGGGGCAAACTGAGAAAATAATTTGCAACACGTAGTAATTCTTTGAAGACAAAATAATAATCCCCCAAATATCATTGGAAGTGTGTGTGTTTGTGTGAACGAGTGTTCACTGATGCAGTAGGATAAGATGGAGAAACAAAAATAGATGAAATGCTCTTGGGACAATAAATACAGTGAAAGGTCAGATTACGGGGAAAGCAATCTGTACGTGATTTTAGCGTCGTATTATCTTTCTATTTTTCTTCATCTTGAATACACACATGCTCAAAACTATTGGTAAATCTATATATAAATTTACTACGAATACGATAACAATATCGGTTATTATACAGTCCAACCATTTCTTGGAGGCATTACAAACCAACAAAAATTATGCCTTCCTGAATTATAATCCATAGTCTTCCTTTCCAAATTTGTGGTACGCGCATATAAATACAATATGCAGGCCTGCACAAACCCATAAAATATGGGTTATCTCTTAGACTTTTTGGAGGAATACAAAGACTAGAAAACTATCTCAGGTTTCTCAGTTGGTTTTTTTCTGTGTACGGTTGGTTAAACACAATAAAGTAAAGGAGGATTTTATCCCTCTTTCTTTCTTCTGCAAAAGATCTTTTTTTATTTTCTCTCTCAAGTTCCTTGAGCAATATGTGTATAATGTTTAGTTCACATATTGTAGATTTTCTTTTATTCTTAGCATCTATATCCGTTTTGCTGACTAACCTGATTGTTGTGAGTCCATAGGATGTTGGATGGAGGTTCTGGACTGTGCTCCACGATACAGGTGAGATTTATGGTGCTCCCACGACTGATGTACATCTCAGGGGCCCCCATAATCGTAGTATTAGGCTCTGCAAAGCAATGAATAAGAATAAAGTATAGAAATAGGAAATACTTGGATAATATGATATTATTCAACAACTTATATCTTAAGCTAAAATTTATGTATAGAAGCCATACAACATACAAAGCTATGTCGGTAATATATATTGTAAACTATATTTTGTAAAATATAGAAAAAGAGATAGACATCAAAACAAATAGAAATCACGTGAAATCTCTTATTCCTTCTTCTCCTTTAGTGTTTACTACAAATTCACTTGAATACTTTCCCCCTCCCAATTTATGCATTATCAGAAGAGCCCTATGTGCATTCGTAGAAGAGATGAGAGAGAAAGCACAAAAGTGATAAGAACTCTCTCGTGTTACATAATAATAATCATGATACTGATTATATTGTTTTCTTCTCTGCTATCTACTTTTCTACCATATTCTGTCTGTCTGCTTATCTGCAGCAGCTATCGCCCGATTGTCTACTGTGTTCCATAGCTTCAAATACAAAAACATATTTGTATACATAAAATTACTTGCTTCATTTTATTTTGGCTTGTTTCAATATCTTATAATAAAATCTCATTTATTCCCTATCTCAAGACCAGCTTCTTTTGATTTTTTCGTCGGGAAGCACAGCTGGCAGCGGTCTCCTTCTAATCCCAAACGATGAACCAGGCAAAAAATAACAAGGAAACTCTCTTGACCCAAATCAAACGCAAACATGAATTTATGCTTGTGTGCTTGCGAGAGTGCAGTGTGCCTGCACCTTTTTTATTTCCCATATGTCTACATTTCCTTCTGCTCAAGTTCTCTTCATTCAAGTTTCAACACAAATTGTACAATAATACATTCCACTACTGCAAACAAAAATACAAAACATAATTTAGAGAATCGATAAGACAAGGGGCAATTCTATTTAGTTTGATTTGATATTTCTTTTTCAAGGAATAAAAATTAATTTATGATTTCTTATTTGATCGGCTTCATCATCATCTCCTTTAAAAGTGTGCGCACTATTACAGCATTACAGGATATGTAAGGGCGGCATCGAAAATATAAACTTTTATTTTGATTCTTCGACGATGGCATTGTCTATAGACTTTTATCCTGATTATAAATGAAATCTCAAGAAAAGCAAATAAGAAGCCAGGCAGTCATTCGAGAGGCACAAGATTTTCTCCCATTTTGCACATCATTGCTTTGTATGACAAATGAAGGAAGATTTACTTCCAAGAAAAGCAATTTGCGAAAAACTATCCCCTCCAATCATTTTTACTACCTTTCATGCTTAGGATCTTGACTTGTGTGAGCTCTCTAGCTGAAGCGTTGTGTTTTCGTCTGTACAGATTGTACACATTTACTTAAACAAAAGGAAGCCATCCATGCCATTTTCATTTTAGCTCGACAAGTTGATGGAAGTTTATATAACTTGCTTGCATGCTTCTGGTATTTGTTTGGCAAAAATACTACCTATTTTGCTGCTCTTGCTAGTAACCTTTTGCATTTACTGCTGTCCATTCATGTGGGAATCGGCAAAAACCAAAAAAACTAAATCTTTTCTTTGTCTTTCATCTTCTTTGTTTTGCTACGCAAAAAAAGTCAATCGACCTTCACTCTGTATCTTTTGCCAAAATCTGATGCAAATAGACAATATTTGGTATGTCTACCTGAAAATGTGCATTTTCGTGTGTATTTCTGGTCTATTTGTGTGTGGACATTGAAAAAAAGTTTATGTCGATGCAACTGCCTAGACAAACATTTTATCCTCAACCTTTCTATTCAATCTCGGTAAATCGTGCTCCACTGGGAAATCCAAAAGATTTGCCCATACTCAGTTACGGTTTGGCTACGTCTTTTGCGTCACTTTCGTTTCGCATGCTTAGTTTTGTGGACAATTGAAAAGACGGTTGATTGTAAAAAAGTATTAGATCATCGTGACACTTGCCAATCTCTCTACTTTCTTTCTAAAGTCATAAAAGTTTTAGGTATCCAACAACAGCCTGTTTCCTCCAGTTTTTTCACGCAATACAAAATGTTCCACTAGGAAATTCAATCGCCTAGATAGTTAGGTAGGTAGGCGCGGTATCTCAAATGTAAAAGTGATACCTGTCATCCAAATACCACACACGTGGCTAATACCTATACTGTTTTGTTCTATTTGACTTTCCTTAAATATAGATTTTCTCTGAAATCAGTCTCACTGGCATCGTTTTGAATTTCATGTTTTATGAAACAGAATTTTAACAATAAGAAAAGCTTTTCTTTTGAATTCATATTTTTCCTGTTGCCAATTTTATTATACTTTCCTTCATATTTGCTCATTTTACAATAAAATGTGCTTCCAGACATAATGTGTGTACAATAAATATTCTATTCACATATTATTTCAAAAAAGTCTAAAAAACATAAATAAAAAAAGAGAGATAGAGCGCGGGAGAAAGCGACAAGGAAACATTTTTATTCCGTTCTGGTTTCCAGCTTCCTTCCTACTACAAGCAGCATAAATCCAGGAACCCAGAATATCCTTTTCTCGCCCTTGTTGGACTAATATATACTGGTACTGTAGTAGTACCTTTCATTCATTGGTCCAATTCTTCTACTTTGACACAACACAAAGAACATAGAAGCACAAACGCTTTCATCAAACCAGCTACATACAGAAGAAAAGAACATGTGCGTCTCTTGTATCAGTACTTTCAGTACCCTTATTCTTTGTATGTGTGTGCATGTGACCGAGAGACGACGACCATGAGATGAGGACACACACAAAAGAAAAAAAGAAAACGTAAAAAATACTGGCTTGGTTTTCCAGCCTTTGGTTGCTTTTTAGAGTGGAGAAGAGTAAAAAAGAGAGGTATTTTTTGGTGTCACGTACTCGATTTGATTTGCAAATTCTGTTCTGTTCGTTCCCGTATCATCTTGTTACAAGAGAGCATAAAAAGAGTAGTGGTGGTGAGTAGATGGATCCATCTTTTTTTCAAAAATATTCCAAAGCCATTCTACCCCGTATTCGTAGGGTTAAAAAATGAATGTGGAGTAGGACATGTTTTTATCGGATGATATGGTTTACGGAGTGTATATATGCAAAGCCGAGTGAGTGACGCGAATTACACCTCTTACATTTTTTATACTAACATATCATCCGGATTTTAAAAAAATATTTTACGCGTTGTATAAATATCATCGTAAGTATATACACTGGCACACAAATACATATCGGGATGAAAAAGCCGGAGAATTTTTATTCATTCTTTTGTTGAGCCCACTCATGAGGTTTGTGATTGAGCCTGTGATGATGATAGGCACATAAAATACACTAGTCTTTGAATAATATAAAATAGCATCATATTAGCATCAAACTACATTTGCATACATGTAGTTCATCATTCCTAAAAGAGAAAATTGTGGACAAACAAGTGACGCCTTCCCAAGTAGAACTCTTCTGGTGAGCATAACACGTTTAGTTATGTTTTGTAGAGTGGGAGACAAGTGCTAGTTCTCATGTCACAACCATAAACCAGAGAAAATATGTAAGTCCTCTGATGAGAGGACCAGTGTATAGCCATCCATCTGTTCCTTTTTAGTTGCAGTCTTATGCATGCCTGGCTTGGCAGCTTTACCAGTCAGAAAAGAAATACAAATAGGTATGTAGGTAGCAGCAGTATTTTTTCCAGCTATCAGTTTTGAATGAATCTTATGTAATGTTGGTTAGTATATTTATATGCACAGAAGAACAAGTGAGTGGTGAGAAAGGTCAAAGCATTATCTAATAGGAATGCAGCTTACAGTTTGTATGTATTTTTTCTCAGAGAAAATAAAAATTGCAATGATAGAGAGAGATGGAGAGTGGGCAAGAGGTGCTTTGTAGGTGGATCAAAAGCCATAGATCTTCTGAGGAATTTCCATTTTTCAGACCATATTTCTTCTTCAAAAAAAGAGGACAGATTTTGTGTGGTGACAGAGGAGCTGTCCAATTCTGCCATTAGTCTCTAAAGTCCACACATTTTTGTACATGTACTTTTAATGGGTGGTCTGCCCTGTCCTCGCTTTTTTTCTTTGGTGAAAAAAATATATTCAGCATAAGTAGAGAGCATCATTTAACAAGGTACTTGACGTTTGTGTGTAGTGTTCGCGGCAACTGCGACTCAGAATCCAACTTTTCATTTTCATATGATGAAGTATAATGCAAGCATATTTCGCAGTTCCACTTTCATCTCAGTCAGAGTTGCTGGACTTGATTGGATGCTGATTCTCATTGGGAAAACCAGAAATAGAATGGCAATTTCATCCGGCATCAAACAGACCAATAAAAAATTTCATTGTTCAGTCAGTCGTAAATGTAAAAAGTATGGATGAGCATGCTGAGATATATGCAGGTTTTTAAAGGAGACAATGCTAAATATGTGTAGAAATATGAAGCCTTTTGCATTTCTGTATGCAAGACGATATCTTCGTTTTCATAGAGAAAGTAAGGTTGTGCATAAGTATGCTGCTTGCTGTATGAATGAGTTACTACATATTTTTGTACTTGTGCAAGTCAAACACAGCTACAACGCGGCATAAATCATCCATATGCATGGAGGCGCCGACAAGTCCAGTCGTCACAAGTCAGTCCACTTTACTTCACCATGAATGAATGACTGAGTGAATGAGCGAGCAACTGTGAGATTATTATTATTTTTTCCATATGGACTTTCTAAAAAGTAAGCTGGAAGATAGCATACGTATTAATATACATCCTCTTTCAAAGATACAGAAAATGCAAAGAAGAATGCTAGGATGTGAAGGGTGGAGAAAGCTATTTATATAGCCAACATTTACATATTATGACTACGAGTTTTGTGGCTGACTTGGCTTGCATTGGCTGGCTAACAATTCGGCGATCCTTTTTGCTTTTACGTGTAGAACGTGTCAAATATGCGGTCAAATAAAGTCGAAAGTTATATTACCACCACCGCTGCTGCCGCCACTTTCTCCATCTCTCTTTCATTCCGTCATTTTGATGTGACGCTTTGCTGTGGTTCCCTTATTAGTTCTATAGACTCCTGTTCTATGAGATGCCATCACCAATAATCCACAGGAAAAAGAGAAATATATATAATCTCGCTATACCGCCTACAGCTTCAAGACACACTTTGCAAAAAAAGCCTCCGCGATGCAAGATAATAAGGGCAACGTAAAGAATTTCTCAATATGTTGGTGTTGGAAGGTGGGTGTGAAAATGAAGTTGTAAAAATTCCATTATATAAACTTTTTACTATGTGCGGACATACCTCATAAATAAATCTAAAAATAGAAAGTAAAAAGAAGCATGATTGATTGCAACACGAATATAAAAATTTTCACGGCAATATTAAAGTTTGTGCCCTGATGTCATCATCATTTTCGATTTCCTCTGAGAAACTGAAATAAAGTGAAATATTGACAATTTCAATATTTTATCAATACATTCTAAACGAAAAAATGCCTGTTTGGATACGTTGTACGCTATTAGCTATTGTATGCAAAATCAAATTGATCAACTATATAAACTGTGATCAGTGGTTTTGCAGGCATGAGGATACGTTTACATTTATCGTGATTCTGCAATTACCGAGAGTTCTAGTTTGCTCTGAGAAAATGTTTTCAATCAAATTTAGTTTTGTTTAATCTTATTTTCTACATAAAAGTTTCAAATTTGAGTAATTTGTTGTCTCAAAACATTTACCTAAACCTATTCTAAATATTCAAACTTGATGAAGCAACGTTAAAGTTGAACATTAAATATTTGGCTTTCTTGGTCATAGATCATGATTTGTCATCTCAAAGAAAATGCAAAATATTTAGGGTAAATAACGTCTGACACTGTGTGAGAATATTATGGCAGACCAAGGCGATCTAATTCAGGATTATTTATTATGACTTTATTTCAATTCTTTGAAACTTTCCTTTAAAATAGCCACTACACCCACACATCCTTTTGACAATAATAAAAACAGTAACACGGGAGTTTTACAAATAGAAAGGATCCTCTGCTAATCATAGGCAAGTTACATGAAGTACTGAACAACTTCCGACCAAACGACCCACTGAATTAAACTAAAAAAGCTTCAAGTAATCTTATCAAGAGGCTATTATACTCATTTGCTTCTGTAAAACTTCATAATAAAATATAAAACTATGTACAAACGTCACCATCACCCATTTCTGTGGTAAAGTAAAATCAGAGAAAGTCCTTCGTATTCACGAAATTCATAGCGATGAGGTGAATGCCTATACATACAATACGTAGGTATGTATGTATATAGGTATGTGTGACTGGTCCGCTTTAACTTTTTGGACGAGAATGAAGTATAAAAGTTCTTCCTGTGACGATAATATGTTTATTGCTTACATAAAGGGAGCATAGAAGAACTCAAGAAATTGGCTTTATCCTGATGAAGCTGCTGATGATAATGGAGAAAATTAAGCAACTCCTCCAGAAAACTTTTATCGATACACACAAAAGTACATGGGTATACCGACACTTTATCTTAGAATATAGCTTTGCTTTCTACTCATTTCACTAAAGACGACCTTCCAGCTAGTTAGTTTTGCTGTTTATAAGATAAAAGTAGCGAAAAGGAAAGTCCTTGGAGGTTGTGTATAACACTAGCTATAAAAAGGTAACAAAGACGGTGCTGGTGTTCTACTATACTTTTTATGTTATTTTTTGGGCCCTCATCATCATACCTACACAATTTAATATCATCATCTGAAGTAAAAAGAAAAGTGAAAGAAGAGAAGACGCTCTTTTGCAGTCGCTGAAAATTAAATCCGAAAAGTGGAGTAACTTAATACTTTTCAGCAATGCAAACTTTTCCAGGTCAGTTTCAAGCTTAAGTCTTAAAAAGGGTGTGCAAGTACACATATTTTAGATCTATAAACATGTTTGTGATAATAAGGTGGAAGATGGTATACAATTACAAAATGCCTATATGTGTATTCATCAGAGGAATGGAATTTTCAACTTTCCTCTAATTTCCTGTGAGGGTATAATGCACTTACTGATACTTAGGTATAGTCTAGCTTGTTTTACCGTCGTTGCCGCCGCCACCACCGTGTCATCACCACAAAAATACAGAGTCAACAAAGCCGCGTTTTGATATACTTTCTTGCTTCAAATGGGGAATGCCAAGGGGCCAACTTTACAAACTGTCTACCCGTCAACAGTGTTTTGCCAACTATGAAAAGAAAAGTGGTGAGAGTACAACTTCTTCCATATACCATCTGCAAACCAGTGAACCAGTGCCTATTACCCCTGTATTTGCGTTATAAATATAAAACAGTCAACAGCAGTACATTCATATAAATCATGTAATAAAGGCTTCCGCATACTTCTTCAATCGCTTTTATTCTACATTTTCTTAAAAACAGTCATGCCAAAAGTAATGAGCTCTTTTCTTTACACCTAAATTAAGAAATTACGAAGAAAAGTTTACCCACTTTAGTCAATTTTACTATCGTGCTATCTGTGTTTTGCCAAATGGGCTGGACAGTTGCGGTTATTAAAAACGACTGTGACTTTCTATTCTCACTTTTTGTACAAATGAATGAATGTCACTCTTCAGTCTAAAACGTAACTAATTTTTGGTGCAAGCTTGCATACAGGTGCACTTAAACTTTAAAACAGTAATTATATTTGGTAGTTTAGAAAGACTTGTATACCTACTTACCTACCTATGACTTATCTTCATTCTATATCTACTTGTAAAAACTTTAGAAGCACACTGTACTTGATCGTACAAGATAAATTGTGTCGCTTTCCATTTCCATTAGTACTTACCCCGCTACATAATAAGCTGGTTACATAACGTCCATTTGTTCATTGTGTCACAATCGTGGTGAAATTAAAATGCATATCATTCAATTATTTCTCTGTTTTCCATTTAACTATCTTCTTTCATTACGCATTCATCTAACAGATTTTAAAAACAAAGGGTCACGATTAAAAACAGGTTTACCAACACTAATTTTAATCTAATGAATTTTGAGAAACCTTTAATTAGTAATATAAAAATCGGACTTTTAGGTGTTCTTTTCCTGTCTTAAAAATACAAGGGGTATTTTTACACAGAGTGATGCTTGATTAAATATGACAGCGGTGGTATAATACTCATAAAATAACATACCACTTCAAAGCAAAAACTAGTTGTTTGATCAGAATTTGCATTTCATATTTACTTTCTGTTTACAACCTTCTACAATTACTAGTTGCCAATGCTGTTATAATGTTCCAGCTTTAGTATATTAGAAAAGACACACGAGTCCGTTATAGAAGCAGGAACTGTGAACCTTATGTTTCCTCGCCTCCACACTATTACCATCACACCACCTACTACTTAGCACTAGCTAGTTAGTGAAATTGTACTACTTACTTCATTAGGATCGTCTCTGCCCTATAGCGGCGACGGCAGCAGTGTAGTAGTCGTTGAATACTTTCACCTTCATCCTAAATGTACTTTCTTTTTTCAATAGAATTCAACTATTCATCCAAAGCATGCATGTGTGATAAAGACCCGCATGCATACATGGACATACACAAAAGCAGTGGCATATACGCGATGCATGAGAAATAGAGCGAAGTAAAGGATAAAGGGCTCGAGATTCCCTTTGAATTTCCATTCTATCTACTAAACAGACTGATTGCAAAGACAAGATCCCTTGAGGCATCTGTGGCCTAAATTTCGTAGAGGGAAGCCTTCATTATTGTATCTACCTACACACATGTATAAATGTTTACCTCTCCAGTGGCATGTTAAGCCGACCCACAATTGTATAGTGGGTGAGAGAAGAAAAGAAAAAAGCCTTTTTTACTATTTCATTTCCCTTTTTGTGTATTGTATGAAATACAAAAACGCAAGGAGACATGTAATAATAACATTGTCTGTGTAGTGTTTGGCGAATATGGAAGGTGAAAGTCAATTTCTCTCTCAGTCGCAACCTTTCCCAGTCTCTTTCTGTTTTCGATACATCGTTTCAGAAAAAGGAAAAATGCAAGGACAAGATGAACATGACACACAAAAAGTCAGCCAGGGCGTCACAAAAAATTGATCTACCTTTTTTATACGGACTGATCATTGTGGGTATAGTAGTGCGGTGCACTCAAATAAATACGTCTATGTATTTTTTTTCTTGTGGCGATAAATAAAACAGGAACAGGAGGAAAAGGTAGAATAGCATTTTGGTTTGCAAAAAAACTCAAGGTCTACTGGATTTATTCCGTTGTTGATGCTTGTCGCTTCTTTTTTGCCAGGCTAAAACACATTTTTCCCATTGTTAAATCCAATGACAGTGTCAAAGCAGCGCGCAAATGGGAGCGAATATCGCCTGAAAGCGATACGAAGAAAAGGGTACGACATATAAGAGGTTTTGTTCTGAGTGATAGCTATAGAAAGAAAAGACAACATTTAGATGAGATAAAAAGGAAAATGAAACGGTAGAGAACTTGTGAACAAAATAAAAAAGATCATGTAACTTGGTATTTGAATGATATGATATACTTTGACTATATTTTAAAGGATGAATTTGCTATTTAGGTCAGCAAAATAAAGCGATAGAAAAGGTGTTTCGGTGGCGGTATTGTCGTCGTCTTTGGCGGCGATTCTGTTATTGAATTTGTTTTTGATGTTGAGATTGTCTTCTGTGGTGTCGCGTTTTATAAATATAATATGTGAGTCGTGGCCTGGCACAGATAAAATGTATATATCTAGTATATAGTGTAAACACCGCAAGTTCCTATATATTTTAAATGTGACAGCTTTAGAACTAATGTGTTTATAAAATTTAAGTTAGCCATAAATTAAGGCCGGTTAAAGTTTGGTTTTGGGCTTTTCACAAGATATAGAAATACTAAATTGAAAGGTTTTGACCACAAATACCTAATAATCTTCTTTTTAAACATAAAATAGGAATAAAAATCTGTTTAAACATGCATGCATGTCACTTAAAGGATAACAGAACATACATTGTAAATACTGAACATGCCTAGACTCATTAAAAAATTCAATTCAATGATAATTCTATTTTTGATCAATTTTGCCTTTCAAAATAGTTTCTCAAAGGAATACAGCATACAATACAAGTAATATTTTAATTGTTTGTTGTGTCTAACTCCAGCCTCATTCATTGTGAATAACGTTTTGCTTTTAAAGTAATGTTCCCAAGTTGTGGTTAGCTGTGAAGGTCCAACTACTTTTAATTCTCTCTTGTATAACTCAAGGTGATGGTAATGAAAGTGGATAAAAAATGGCAGATTAAACCATCTCTGCTTTCGGAGTTAAAAAGGGTTCATGTGAAACGTTAATGCGATTATGTATTATGTAAACAGAGAATTTATAATTTGTTTGGTATTTACACATCATTTTGGCTACACAACTGGGTGTTGTTTAATCATCTACTTATCACATTCATAAGATTTAAGATGTTACTCAAATATAAGATAATATTTTAGGCCAATTAAAATTAAACTTATAGATTAAATTAAACAAGTCAATTTCGATTACAGCAAACAACAAAAGATTGAAAAATGTAAATTTTTTGGTAAAAATATTATGATAAGTATAAACACCTTTGATGTGCAATTGTATAGCAAATAAGCTTGACATCTGTCGTTAGAAGAAGGCATCCAAACATTTAAAATTTAAATATAGAGAAGAAGGTTTTAAGGCTCAGAAATTACGAATTGATTTATATTTGGCAAAAGTTTGACAATATTACGTCGAAATTTTTTATTCACAACCATTATTTTTACAAGTTTAAAAATTCAACATTTTCAAGAAAAAACAATAAATTGATCCACCGTTACGTTTGAAACTACAATGCCAATTAGCCAATTACTGATAGGAGTAAGCTGCAATTTTAAGTTATTTGAAACTTTAGTCAACATCAACGAAATATTGTTGTAATTCGAAATTTGAGTTATTTTCTTTGAACTACAGAGCGGAAAATTATTCTTTCTTTTCTTAGAGCAGAGAAATTGTTTACATACATAGTATGTTGTAGTTGTATTGTACATAAAGTTTACCGACTAACAATCTATCTAAACAAAACTTTCAAAAGAAATATATACACCTATATAACCTTTACGAGCAGAATTGCCGGACAAAATCTACTCATTACAGTCCAAACATTTCAAACAGAGAAAGTACAATGAAATGAGTCTCCTGGCCAGTGAAAATACATGTACTTACTCAGAATAGAAAACCGTAAAAAGACACTGGCAACTGGGGTTTGTTTTGGATAAAGAGTTTATTTATGTTTGTAAATTGTAAGAATACACTGCTCCATTTTCTTGTTTCGCTAACTCATAAAGGCGTCTTGGACTCTTTTGCTTTTCGCGTCTCATTACTTTGCCTTTCATTACGTTTCATTACATTTCGCGGCGAGTGGAAATACATTAGATTAGTGGGAACGACGGCGATGTTGTAAGAACAGAGCATGGAGCTTTAGGAGCTAAAGAAGCGCAGTAATCTCTACGCCAAAAATTCTTGCCTTGCTAGCACGCTTTCTTCTCTTAACAGGAAGATCATCATCATCTAGTTTCAACATATAGCAACAAAATAGCAACATTGCAAGTTAGTTAGTTTTTACTGTCTTCTAATAGTAAGTACGATTATTTTTTAAACCCGCTTCTCCTACCGTTTCTACTATGAGCTGATGCTGATATGCCGTTACTGCCATGCCACTGTCGCTGACAAGCTTGTGAAACTATTGCTGTTGCTGATGCAAGCAACTATAACGCTTCAGATGGTGCCTTTTTAAGCAATATCGGATTTAAGCTTGGTTAAACTCATACAGCTCATTATGTAGCCTAACATTGCATATTCTCAGTGCAGTTTTCTTTCATTGTTGCTTTCACTTACGAAATGAAGCGTAATGATGGAGATGAGATGTCTGTAAACTTACATCTGTATTTTTGTAAGTAAATATAGCCATGTCACACTGGGTTTCTTTTTGCTATTATTTTTATCTGTACTCTTTTCTCTGCGAAAAACAACCGTGTTGGTTTGACCAATTTCCAAACACATTGAAAGGGCCATCAGTAGCAACACTTTTACAACAAATTACCCCTGTGCAGGAAACAAACTATTCTTTCTAGTATATGTACAACATGTGGGAGTATATGTTGTATAGCATGTTGCATAAGCTAAGTATAAACATTTTATGTTTAAAGCGGGGTTAATATATTACACAAAATAAAAAAGGGAGCAAAATACTTATATTTTTTTCACCACCAAAGTATTTTGCTTTCCAAAAAGAAAACAAAAAGTGGGCCGTTGGCGTGAATGAATACGTGGAACCTTTTTTGTACAAATTCCAAATGATCCTGTTTAGGATAACAAAAAATGTGGGAAGCAAACGCAGAAAAAATAGGATTTACTAGTTGTGCTTTCTCTCGGTATACATATTTGAATGGAACGCTACAAGCAATGACGACGAAGACGACGACCCTACAAACAATGAGCTGTGAGCTTTTGTGTACGTATTCCATTGAACCAATCGTTTACGGAAATCGCCTCTCTTTTTTTGGCTCATCGGTCTATCTAGTCTTGTAGTAGATTTGAAAAATTCATACACATATAAATAAGTATACTTTTCATACTCATCGTTTTTGCAAAATATCCTTTAATACCGTATTTTTGGGCTTTTGGCTTGCTCTTTTGTGGTTTGGCTTTGGCTGCTAGTCTATTTTATAACTCGGTTCATTTAACAGCACCTTAGCTCAGTACGCAAAAAAAAGAATACGAGATAGAGGCTGAGCTGAACTGAGCTGCAAATTGCATGCATACTGTGTGGGCAAAAGCAAGTCTGTTTGTACATCCCTTTTTGTTGGCTTGCATTTTTTCTTTACAGCGGTTTGGCTGCGCTGCGTTGGGGCGTTGGGGAAAGATGCTCAAGGGAATCCTTTGGCAATCCTACTCTTTTGCATGTTTTTTGCTTGGTGGTTGATATCAACCTTAAGTACTCCTTAAATAAAGTAGTAGTGGTTTAGTTAAAGATGGACGAAGGGTTACCAACCTCCTTTACAAAACAATACTTGAAAATGTGATTAGTAATAAATTAGAATTAAATCTGAAAATTAATTTAATCCAATGGAGGCAACTTTTAACGTGAAAAACTGAACAAATAATTTGTTCTGAACAAGCAAGGGCAAGTTCTTGTTCATTTAATTCAGCGGACTATGAACTAAAATGACTGAAATGAAGTTTGACGCAGTCATAAAATTACTAGTGACAATGACGATAATGTTTGTCGAAGTAAGCATTAGTCGTACAACTCATAAAAGACATGTCTGCTGAAACCATGATGAAAAGAAAGAAAAATAAAGGAAATGGTTGTACTTCTATTCGCGCTGCATTTTCACAACGAATCTCATTCCATGCTTTCCCCCTGACGGCTAATATAAAATGACAGCATGAGGTACAATCAGTACAGTAAAACACGCAGTTGCTCACAAGCTAACATCGAGCGAGCCAGCTGGTGATGATGATGATGCTTACTCATATGGAGCTAATGATGATAGCAATAGCGATAGTAATAATAATGAATTATAACGATACAACGATAAATTTTATGAATACAATAACGACGATAGTCATCGTTGCTCATGATGATGATGGCTGACAGGCCCATACAAGATGCTTTGAGGGTTGACGCGTATTAAAATCAAATGCTGATCTATTTCATTCCCGTTGTCAAAAGATATTATTAGACTGATATGATAGTCTTGTTGAGACAAGTACCATCATCATAACATAACAAGTTTTCCTTGAACTGGTTTGGGCCCAGTGGAGCATGAGAAGAATGAATGAATATATGAATGAAATGGAACATTGCTATGATTATTATGATGAAACGAGCAAAGAACCTTTTTAGCTCTGTGGTGATGGTAGTCACATTTCAAAATTTTCACACAGGGAGAAAGTAAAAAGCATATACGTATATAGTCTGCAATGCATACATAGCGTTTTTGCCAGTTGAAGAAGAAAAGAGAAAGCAGCATGCTTTAAGACAAAAGTAGTAATAGTAAATGGCGGTACAAGTTGTATGTGAGCCATTCCAGTCCATTATTTACCACAAAACCCTCTCAACTTTACCATTGTAACCATAAGCGTACTGCACAGTTCACAGTTCTATATACAGTACTTTACGTATGTGTATATTGCATAACCACCGATCTAAAGAAATATGTACACATGCGAAGCAAGTCCTACTTTTGCATTAAGTTCTTCTGTCTTACAATATTACAAGGAAAAGTTATGAGAACGAGCGCGAGTACCACTGTGGCCACCATCATCAATGAAATGAGCTTTCTCCTCCTCCTCCACCACCACTACCACCACCGTACTTAATATTATGTATGAATGCATGAAGTGAAAGTGGCAGTTGTAATGGTGGTAATACTATGTAGCAGCGGTAGCAGCAGAGAAGAGAGCAATAATAATAATAGAAATGGAAGTACTAATAGCCTAAGTGTACTTGCTGACTATATTGCTATACCAGCACTTTCACTTTTTTTGTCTTCAGCTTGACAACATTACTGTGAGGTCTGAGACCGAGCCACTACAGCACGCACACGCCAAACAGTCAGCCAGCAAGAATAGAATAGACTTTTATAATATTCAGTCAGATAGTCATTTATATAAAGATAATGATAATGTATGGTGTAAAATGAATGTATATTTGGCCCCATGTAGAGCTATGTCATGAGAGGATTATAGGTTTTTTTGGTTTGGTTAAGAATAACGACTGGACCAGAGCAGCAGAAGAGAAAAAGAGATTTGGTCAAAAGAAAGAATCAAGTGGGAAAGGCTTCAAAAACACGACAGGGAAACGTCAAGAGATGAAGGGGAGAAAAGTCGGTTAGGAGAGCAGAACTGGTTTGGAGTCCGTGAATATATATGTCTGTGGAAAAGATGATGATTTCTTATGTGTGGTGTAGCAGTGGCGGTTGGACTTGGAATTATCATCATATCAACAATGGTGATGGAATGCATGAGAAGAAAGGCATTTCGTCATGAATTGTGTCTGCCTTGGCAGAATCGGGCTACTATTATTTTATGTATAATATGTGCTTTTACTTTTACTCATCCGTTGATATTTGCACACATAACGATTGTGTGAGAGTGAAGAGCCCCTTTTGATTCCAATGCAAACCAGAGGAAATGAATCACATCTTCTTTCGAGACCACTACTCTTTGTTTGAAGTCTTTCTGGTTGGCAACATTGTTCTTTTGCTAGTCTACTTTCTCTCCCTTTTTGTGGCGCCCAGGCGTATTTTTACACATTAGATTCACAGAGAGACAGACAGAAGAAAAGACAGCTGTTGTAATGCTGGTATTTTGTATGTGCTTTGCACTACAAAGACAGATCTAGAGCTTTTCTTTCGTCTCTCCCTCCATCCCTTTACCCTTGTCATGTTTTCCAAGAACTCGCCGAGAGATTCCATAACAAAAATACAAAGTAGAAAGAAAAGAATTCTTGTGATGTTTCCAATTCTCTGAAGAATATAAAATAAAATAAAACAAAAATTATTCTCGTGAATGAGATGATATAGAAAAGCCAGAGAAAAATCCAGATCTTGCAGAAGAAGCCGGGAAAGAAAATCTGGTGAATTTCCATTTCATTATGAGAAAATGGGGTACATGAAGTTTTCGAATGACAGAGATAGTACTTTAGAATTCCAACTGGCAGTAATGACACAAAATACCAGTGTAATGTGCCCAAATAACATTTTGAAACAAGAGAGGCTTCCAGACATTTCGTTACGCATCATATGACACATGACACCACTTAAAATTACAATATAACATGTGTAGCGTAATTGAAATTAAAGATGCAATGTACAATTCAAGTTTGGCTGTCGTTTATACATTGTCGTTGAGATTATAGTAATTCATAGTTAGTTTTAGGTTTGTTTCTCATTGCCATTTGCAGAAAATATTTGTAAAAATTTGTCAACTATTTTTCATAACTATTTTATTAAATATGTACGATTGAACTATAGAGTTATAGTATGCAACTATATTATAGTGCCATTTTCAAATTTTCTACTGTTTTAGGAACACATCATCATTGCCGTCAGCAGTCAAGACAAGGAAAAAAGGATGCAATCCGACAGATAATCAGCAAGATTGAGTAATACTCTGTCCGTTCGTCTGTGCTTATATGAATTATATGGTTAGGTAGGCATATAAAGTTATCTAGCCGAATCCCTAGAACTGTGCGTTGTCTCTTTGAGCTGAGCTATCAATCTCTTTCGCAACACTAAATAAATTGAACAGATCTATTTTGGAAAGGAATTGTAAGTACGAACTTTCAACTTTTTGCATTTGCTACGAATGTTTAACATTGACTCAACGAAGATAAAGATGAACCATCAAATGATAGAAAAATAAGATGGATGTGAGAATATGATGCATTGCAGAAGAAATATTAGAAGTAACCCTACAAAATCAAGTTTCATTATACAAGCATGTTATTTCTCTGAATTTTCCACGAATCAATTTGACTTTCGGTTGTTCATGCACATAAGATTTCTTTCAAAGTCGTGATCTAGGGACTAGGTCTAAAAATGAATTGATGCTCATATATCTCATTATTCTAATTTTTCTGGTTCTATTACCTATCATTATCATACTTTTCGTGCATATTATACGCAAGTACAAGTAGGTTTTGAATCCTTAAAAATATGATGGCATATTTTTAAACATTTAAAACTTATTTTGTACGTATTTTTCGAATACTTGAGCGTTTTAAATCTCTAAGTTTAATACTGTTTCTTGCATGTGCAAAATGTTTTAAAAATTGATGCTTTGAAACAACTATGAGAGGTTTTAACTGTTTAAAAAGTTCTATCTCAACCAACAAAGGAAACTTTGGATTTCATTTACAAGACGTCCTTCTTTGTGAGTACAATTAGCTCAGTAAAGCTTATTATGTAATTTATTTTTGAAGAAAGAAAAAACGAAGAAAAAAACTAGAAAATTAGAGCGAGGACTAACCAGTGTTGCCAACATTGCGTCGAAAATGAACAAGATATAATTGTATGATGCTGTGGAATATTATCCTTTTTCCTTTGAAGATTTTCTTTCCTTTGTCTGCCTATATATTGTACAAATATTGAGCTAATAAAATGGAGTAGTGAAGCTGATACTTTCCTATACACACTCGACTAACAACTCATGGAATAGAATGATACTAAAATCATGCTTGTGTTAATAGATTTTTATTTTTCTCGTTTTCTTCTTCTCTCTTCTTTCACTCGCTCTCGTCATTTTCTCCCATTCGTCTTTTGTGCAAGATGAAAGAGCTCCCGTCATAAATGGAGTGAACGAGGATTTATCTTTCATATAAATCCATCTTGGTGCTCATTTTTCTTTTTCGTATTTCACCCACTCTTTTCCCTTTACCATTCCATTTCTCATATTGTCTCTCCTTTTCTTTCTCTCTTTTCCGTCTATCATCATCGTCTCGGGTCTCTTGTTTTTTACAAAAAAAATCGTATACGCCTTTCTGTACTATTTTTTCTTCCAAATAACCACTCTCACTTTTTATAAAATATATAGTATATATTTATAAATATATACCCTCTTATTTTTAACTCTACTGGAAAATAGGAACCAATATAAATAGTAGAGCAGTAGAACCCTCTCCTAAAAAAGCTTTTCTTCTCATTCATTCATTTGCTCATTCATCCAGAAACATTTCACTCGCCTAAGAACAAAAGGAGGAAATTCGCAAAAAAAACTATTTTCACATGAATAGATTGCCATTATAGGCACACAACTACTTTCTAATACACACACGTAAAACTTCTCCATGTAAAAGTCTAAATTTATGTACATTTCTTATTAAAAGTGTGAAAAGAGTAGTTTGTATGTATACTCTGATTGTGTAATGGAGAAAAGTGGAGTAAATCTGTTCAAGTAAAAACGAAGTGGGAAAATCGACGATGGGACTAAATTTTTAACAAAATACGTCTTCTATCAAAAAGATACTTTTCACCTCCGCAGCAACAGACTAAAACGCACCAGAAAGAGAGGAAAAAGCGGCAAAAAACAAAAGGATTTTTGCAAAGTTCTTTTCTCTTCTTTCCTACTATTTTTTGAAAAGAATAAGAGGATGATAAGTTTTTGGTGTCATTCATTTTGAAAACTATGCATGTGTGGCAAACGCGTCTTTTAGATTAGATGTTTACCTAAATTCTTATAGTGTTCCTTGGTTTGCACATTGATGATGATGATGCTGAGCTATGAACGTTTTTCTGGTCTTGTATTTTTTCCATTACATGTTTTCTCTTCATTATAATTCTAGAAGACGTTTGAGACTTTTTTGTTTGCTCCAAACAAAAGGTTTTATTTTTCTCGGAGAAGAAGGAGACGCGACAGGACGATAATTGCTTCTGCTTTTGAAGTTTGAAAAGTGGAACACTAGAACATTCTCCACATTTTATTTGTTCCTGTTTCTGCTTAAATAAAACACTCACAATTAGTGGGAGTGCGTATAATTCTTTATGTCAACAGAAAATTCGATTGCTTGAAGAAAACATTGATTCAGTTTAACCATTGCGTAGAGAAATCTACATGCATGCAAGTTAATAATTAATGACATTATGGCGAAAAAATGAGCTGCAAGTTTAAGAGTATGGCTCTACGAATATTGAGAATGGACATTTTCTCATGTGTAAAGGATGTAGCTAAGACTGTAATACGCAGAGAAATTTTAATTAAAGATGAAAAATTAAGTTTACTTACGAACAACGATTAGATGGACAAAGTGACCTATTGGAGGAGTGGTACTAATTTGGCACTCGTAAATCCCCGAGTCACGTTCCTGAAAACAACAACAAAAGGTTTTATTAACTGAGCCCTTGCCATAACAAAATGAATAAAGAAAAAACATAAGGGAAATATGGAAATATTTTTTTAAACTAAAGGTGTACAGAGACTTGTACCAGCAGGATTAGAAAGGGCAAGGTAAAAATGTATTTTAGTTGAAAGAAAAGTCAAGTTCCATCATAATAATATTTGATAACCAACAATGAGCAAGCATCAAATGGGAGACAATATGTCCCCTGTCTGGTGTTACTTGTTCGTAAGAAAGAAAAGAAGAGGAAGGAAGAAATAGCAACATGCGTAAATAAAGTACAATAAGCACAATGTGAAGGGCAAAAACGTGATTTGATAGAAAAAGGAGGACATCATCACATTGAAACACAATAGACTTTTCACATAATGCTGAAAATATAGCAACAACAATACTGGATTTTCACAATGAACTTTTGGTAGTATATTCATGCACTACAATATTTGAGAAGAGTTGTATTGCTACTTTCTTTTGTTATTTCTCTGTGAATGGAGCTGAGTAAATAAACCTTTTTTGTCAAACTGGAGAATAGATAAAAATGTCATCTCACCTGGGGATACCTAATTTGTAACGTCCATTCATCTGAATGAGGTTTGTGAACGGCTTGGAAGCGTTGGTCGCTTGTGTACGTATCTCGACCCACAGTCAATAAATGAATGTCTCGATGGCGTACCCACGATATCTGAAAAGAAATAGAAAGAAGGAAACAATAAGATGGGAGCTCAAAATAACTAGCGTGTGGTGATGAGCAAGTAAGTAGTTTTGAAAGAAAACAACAAAATATAAATAGAAACTGAGTAATGAATTCTTTACAATGCTTGGAAAATATAACATATAAATAATTAGAAGTTGATAAATTATGTTTTCCATGAAAATGAATTCTTTCCAAAGTTGTTCGAGTGTAAAAAATAATTATTTACAATCTGGAAATGCTTATTATGTTGTTTGGAAAAACGTGTAGTGAGAAAATGGGAATAAAAGGGTTAGATTCTTACCGTTCTATTTCCAGCATTCCGCACACGACACGTGAGGGACGCTGTTTTTCCTACTAGTGCAGTCACATTTTTAGAATACTCTTTATCAAAATCTGGACCTGGAGGGCTGTAACTGTATCCTGCTAAATTAAACTCGTCATCCTCCTCCGCTGAATTGGTCGACAGAACTGCAAAAAATAGAAAAAAAGAAAATATGATAATAGATTGTTATTAATTTTATTCTTAGAATAGTCTTTTTAGTTTTAATTTAACTAATATTCAGTGTAAACAAATCCTCGAAAAATCCGATTGTATACATTTGCCATATTTTCCATTTTTTATTTACTACCTAAAGTCTAAAGGTTAAATTTAATCGTTTTTTGAAAGAATAGATTCTATTTTCCAGACATAATAATATAATATAGAATATAACACACATTTTCAAGCAAGTCTGCATGCATGCAGACCTAGAGATCTAGTAATTTAATGCAATATATAGGATAGTTGTGAAACCATTATACCGTATTTTACGAGTATTTTTATCCCTTTTTATTCCATATTTTTCCAAAATTAAAACAGTAAACGTAAATTCGCTATCAAAATTATTCTGGAAGCTACGCCACATTATGTTTAATCGCAAAACATTATACCATCTATATTGAATATTGTATAGGTCGTAAGAAATACAGGCACTAATATTACAAACATTAAACCACATCCGCTGTAATTCCCATCAAAAACATTATTGAATCGGAGAAAATGTAATTTAATGTACACTACATTATTACTCATATCAATCCAATAATTTTTATAGTCTATGTATATCTCTGCTAACATTTATTTTTCCATTTTTATACCTCGCTGAACACCATGCACACATAGTCTACATTACATGCTACAATCTAAACATATTTTTATTGCTTTCACTCCGCTTTCATACACTTGAACAGATAACTGCACGTCAGCGATGAAATCAAAATGAGCTTTTTTCTACTTGCTTGATCTGTGTATACATGAACATGAACTTCCAAGTAAAGTTGGGAAAAAATATATCATCCTAGTTTTCTCTATCCTCCAAGCTTCTTTTTTTTCTTTTGTTAGTTTGGAATAGCAATGCTTTATGCTTGAATGAATATTTCCCGTTGTGTCGTCCCGTTCTCGAATGTACCTAATAATAATAATAATGTTCGGTTGTGTCGTTCCATGAAAAAAAAACATGATAAAAATATTGTACATGACTGAAACTGAAACCATTCTTGAAGCATAGAAGCCTTTGTTGTAATATCAACCCCTTAATGTACCAAACGAGACAGGCTACTACTGAGAAAACGAACGCAATATCGTATCCGCTTATTATAGTCTCTCTCTTTTCCCCTTCTTCTTGCACATAATAATATTAGCGCATAACTCAAACGGGACCAGAAATAAAAAAGGATAAGCACACATTTTTATTAAAACTTTATATACAAGTAGAACAATCAGACACAAAATAAAAAATAAGTTATGGTATGACCTATACTACATCATCATCATCCTATCATAATATATATAAAACTTGTGTATCTCACTCACTCGCACACACTTACACAGTTCAACTATGACTCCTTTTTTGATCGTCTCCTATTCCTCCACCATTTTCCCCACAAAACAAATAATAATATAGAAAAAAATAGTACTAAAGTTTTTTGATATCATATATAATATTCTATCGCACATCGTGTTTCATATTTTTTATGATGTTTTTGGGATCAGACACAGAAGATGTCGTATTTCACATTATATTTAATACAAAATGCACAAGTTGAAAAAAATATGTAACACGCGTGAAACAAGCTTTAAAACCTTAACAGAAGAATGGAACAAGAGAAGAAGAAAAAATCCATGTGAGTATTTATGTGTCGTGTTATACTTATTTCAACACACTACGCTCTTTATATCCCCTCCCCCTTTTCCCATTTCATGGCAGACTATATGTGCGACCCTGGGAGTCACGGTGGTTGAGACGGCATGAACTCCCTGAACTAGTAGAGACATACATTAAATTTTTTGATACCTACCTAAATAATGAAATAAGTTCCTGTTTTCAGTAAATATATGTGATACAATACATTACTACTTAATATGACGATGACACTTTTTCTTTATTCCAATATAATATGGTTTCTGCCTGTTATCCCCTTTCGCTTTTGGGTTTGCCCGAATACCATATATGCTATTGTGTGACTTGAATTATTCTGAACTTACTGCCTTTCAAAAATATTTTACCATCGCAAGAACTACAGATGAAAATAGAGAAATATTTTTATGATGTTTTGTTCTATGTATATACAAAATGTCCTTTATCTTCTCCGCTTTCCACCCACCCAATACAATCAACATTTTCCAAGTAAGTAACTAGAAAGGGTTAAACAAGGATAAAAGAACAAGTTATTTGAGAATAAAGCAAAAAAAAAGAAAGCAGAAAGTAAAAATGTTAATAAATCATCAAGGAAAAATATGTAGAAAATTCCATTTATATCATTTTTATTATTATTTTACAAAAGTCAGAGTACTAGATATATACAAAGGAATAGGTACTTGGGGAAACATGCAGATATTGTGTATTTTGAACATGGCGAGAACATTAACCTCGTTTCCCCTTTCACTTTAAAAACTCAGATGAAAGTTGTTGTTCAACAGAAAGAAACCAAAAGGAGACTGACATCGGTACACACACACAGAAAGAAAATTTAGATGCATTATAAGTTCAATGTAAAGTTTAATACAAAGATGCTTTGAAAAAGTATAGCGAGAGATGTGAAAATGTATTATCGCTTCTTCATCTAAAAACATTTTCATAAAGAGGATAATAGGCATAAAGAGTGCAAGGAAACCTTTTTTGGATTCCAATGCTTTAATTGATGGAAAAGGAACATAAACTTTAAAAGAATTTATCTCAAGAGCTCGTTGGAAAAGAAAAGTGTATGCTGCTCGTAACTTTTGAGCTCTGCTGCGGTTAAAGTATAGCTAGAAGTGAAGTATATTAGCATTCCAACGAGTTATAGTATTAGTTGATAGTATACCTACGAGTCATTCCGTGTAGGTATTTTTCAGAATTTACACAAGAAGGAAAAAGTGAAAAGTCCGTTTGTTCCTCCTTCTCGTTTTTACTCTTTTCTCTTTTTTGTTTGATGAGGAGTTTAACCTTATAGGTTTCTCCTAAATTTACGCGCTTTTTCAACACTATTTTTTACTCGAGAGTATAGAGATAGAGTCAAAGTATAGAAACCTTTTATCTGTTCTAAGTCAAGGGGAAAGCGAAAGTAATTTATTCTTGAAAATAAATCATGGGTAGCCCGCAAAAGACTTTGGCTTTCAGTACTTAACTTTGTGAATGTGAATGTGTGTAATACGCAAGTTATTTCAACAAAATTTTGTAAAAAGGGAACACGAGTTTACTGTTTACTATTGTTGGAAGGAGCAGCAAATGAGTCAAATGATTTCTCTAAAACGTGATAATAAGGATTTCTGATAAATGCTAAAAGTAGTAGATATTACATTTAGTTTTGAAGTAACCAAATGAATATATGTGGCTTTCATTATAAACTCAAAAACTCATTTTATGACAAACAACAAATTTTTAAAAGGAGGAATACGTTATTTAGTTTGTAAGATTTTATCAGATTTCCAATGCACACATTCTGGAAACCAAGATCGGATCTTTTGACTATTTAGTTAGTGCATTTTATGAAAATTATAAAAGAAAATTAATGTTGATGAAAGAAACACATGGAAGTATATATTTTAAATTGTAATGAAAAAATACGTACCGAATTTTAAAACATTGCGTTTTTTACTCATTGAAGCTGATGGAAAGTTTTAGGAGGATAATATTTTAAGGATAATTTCATCTTATTAAGCAGATTGGGTACAACGGTACAAGAGATCAATGATTTTCCTAATAAGCATATGCTCGTGCTCTTTGTGTTAATACATAATAAACTATAGAATCCTAAGCGTAAACTGCAAGGATGATATTACCTATTTACCTGTATAATTTTAAACCATCTTTCTATGTTTCAGTCTTTTAATTTAAATACGACGAGAACACGTAACCAAAGTCAACTTCAACTTCAAGTAACGCAACCTGTCAATAAATTGTCTATGTCAAAACCAGTTGTTTATTTTGAGTTTACCCGATTATTTAGGTCGATGGGGTTTTTCCAGAATGAACTGAAAATACTACTTTGACATTTCTCAAAGGCCTTACGTCTAACATTTTTAACTCTAGATATTTACCAATTGCACTGATTTTGAGTATTATAAAGGACTTCTGTAATATTGCAAAGTAAAAGTATATATAGTACTTAAAGATTACATAAGTTGTAAGTATTAGCAAAAATTATTACATGAATAATAATACTTCGTATTTTTCGTTTAAAACTTTTACAAGAATTTCTCAAATATAAATACAAATCATGAAGCTTAGAAATTTTAAACGGCGCAGTTTCTTAATGAGAGAAACGCATTTTGAAAATTTGTAGGAAGAAATGGTCAAAGATAAAAATCAAAATTGAATGAAACAAACGAAACTGTTTTTGTCAGGCAACATTCAAATAAGTTTTTATATTTTTCCTCTTGTAGAATTCAATAAGGTTACGAAACTCGAAGTCCAATAATATTCTCAGATTGGCTCACGAGAATTCCAATTATTATTGAAGCAGAACGCCACGTATGCGGGAACATTTCCCTTAGGTAGAAAGTCAACCAGGTTTTCACCTTTCAATAATCTCCATTGACTTTTGATATTTTGCAAAATTTTTACATAAGATACTAGTAAAAAATATTAAGAATTTTATGTGTAGCGAACGCCGAATAGAAAAGGTGAATGGAGCAAATATTTTGTTATTATTCCAAAAAGAAGAACGACGAGACGAGAAAAATCTAATCCTTTTTCTGGTGAATTTGAAATTCAAAACAGACTTTGCTTCTTTTTTCACCTGAAGTCCTTTCAATAACAATGGGTTCCTTTCACTGTAATGCCTTCTCTTGAGGTAAAGTAATAGTGTGTCGTGTACGTGAAAAAAGTTTTTTTGTGTGGTAACTCTAACGTCTACTGTCACAACCTACCAGTTCTTCAGATTACGAAAGATGATGATGAATGCCACTTCAAATTGCATTTTTAGCAGGTGCTTCTATTTCCTCTTCTAGTTTTCCCTTTCTTTTATTTTTTAAAATAGCAAAAACATTTTCCACAATTTTCTACACAGAAAAATAAATGGAATCATCATCGCCAGCCATTGACTATTTACCACTCCTTTTTATAACTTGTGGAGTGGTGGTGATAGAGGGAGAGAAAACTGAAGCGGAGAAGTGATGGCATTTTAAATCTTTTAGAAAGCCTTAATGAGCCTGGTTGTGTAACCTTTTTCTCTACTCACTGTCAGTTTCTCTGCAATATACTCATTTCCTTTTCCCTTTCATAAAAAACTGCGTTTTTATCTTTATAGCCAATTTCAAAGCTCTTTTCTCTCTTTCTCAAGTACCTTCTCTCTTAAAAATAGCATTTTACCAAAATCATCATCAATATTTTTTCTCATCATCACAAACTTAAAGTATTCATCAATAAAACGTGAGAAAAAGGAAGGGAAAATTTGTCAAGATAAAACTTTTCTTTTGAATGCTTCTCCTCTTAAAAATATGAAATTATTAATAAAGAGTATATTAAATATTAGGTCTCCGGTGCTCAATGAAGGAACACTGATTTTCCATATCTTTGAGAAGGAATGGATGAAAAGGAAACATTTTCACTAAAGTAGACATACCTACATACATGAGCTAACTTTCTGCGTATGTCTTCCTTTTCTTGATCAGTTTGATTATTATGCTGCAGTGAATAATCTTTCCAGCATTTTCCTTGAAAAACCAATTTTTCTTCGTTTTTCTTGTAACATTTTCATAATAACAAAATTGCTTCAGTGTGGTAAAATTATATTGGATATGGTGGTGGTAAAGGGTGATTATCAGTTCTGTGAAACGTTCTTTGAATATAATTTTCAGACTGGTTTAGTGAATTCTAGGACTTACTTTTAAACTAACTGATGCAATATATTACTTTGAAATTGTTTGTCGGTTTCTCTAAGGTTAGATGTTCGTTAGACAACATTCCAAGTATTTCCAATAGAAATTCAATTTTTAATATTACTCTACCGCTACTTTTGTGCATACCAGTTTTTCAAGCTTTTTACTATTTTGTACTGGTCGGCTTTGATAAGCAGATTCTGATGAATCTCTTTTCCTGGTTTCAGTGAAAAAAATACCAGCTTGCAGAAGCATACCAATCAGAAGAACGTAAATAGGTATACGAATATATTAGCTGGAGGAAGATGTGCGCATAATAAAAATCTGCTTATCTAATTTCGTCTTCAAAGAAAACCGCTCAATATTTCTTTTAATAATATCGATACGCCGTATCATCTATCTCCAAGCGTAGCATTTTGATGAAGGACGTTTTACGATACAGTTTTTCATATAAACCTCGTATCAGCCCATCCTACCAAACCTATTATCTATTTTTTCTCCGCTTATGTTTGTGAATGCAAAATTGCTTTTCATCTTTACTCAGGGAAACTACCGCTGCTAAGAAGCTTTCTAACTTCCTACCTATCTATAAAACATTAATGTATAGTATAATGCGATGCAAAGTTTCTCCCTTCAGCTTTGCACAAAAAATTGCTTTCTTTTAAAAATATTAAATGGGTTCCCTATTTGGCTGACTTTCATATTACGACAAAAAATAGAGTAGATAAAGAAGCTGAAAAAATATATATACCTACACTATACATAATAGTGTGCAGCAATAACTTATGAATCATCATCGAGCCAAGGGAGTCTTTTTTCTCTTGACTTGTTGGCTGCAATAAACGGGTGGTTGTAAGCTCAACGTGAAAATATGTGGAGAAATATAATGAAAATTGAGAAGCCACCAGTTATTTTTTGCACTTTTATGGCGGGGCATTGAGCACAAGCGTGAACAGTAAATAAAGAAGGAGGTGGCCACCTTTTACGCTAGTAAGTAGGTGGCATAATAAATATTGAGTGCACAGTTTGTTACACGAGATCACCATCATTATATAGCAAAATATCCACACACGAAGCAAAACAATAGGTCCTAACATAACACGCATGGCATACTACATGAAAGTATTAGTTTCGTG
This sequence comes from Entomobrya corticalis, assembly GCA_034694325.1. NCBI lineage: Eukaryota > Metazoa > Arthropoda > Collembola > Entomobryomorpha > Entomobryidae > Entomobrya > Entomobrya corticalis. The sequence continues at coordinate 28,001 of JAQFYG010000103.1, forward strand.
TTACATTCTCTTCACTCATATTATGCTTGTATTGACTAAATGTATAATATAAGTTTATTTTTATTATCAATAGTCATCTTATTATGTAATATGCATAAACAAATGCACGTACAAACTTGGAGAAACGCGTAAGAATTTTTTCTTGTTTTGTTGTTGTGCCTAGAACTTCCGCTTTCTTCGTTGCTTTCCTCCTGTTCTAACTTGTATCCATAAGATATTGGACGAAAAAAAATGATAATCTATCCACAGTTTCTAACAAAAGTGTATATTCTTATAATTTTCTTATTATTTGGAGGTTGGATAAATACATATAAAGTAAATGCCATGAAACCATCAAGAAAATACAATGCAAAAAAGTCAAGCGAGCTCAACTCACACCAAAAAACAAGCAGTGATGATGTTGATGATGACGGTGGTGGTACATTTTCCTTTTATTAGTTTAACAGGGAACATGGCATATCAAGCCTTTACTTTATTATTCTTTTCTGTCGCTATTGCGTTATCATGTACTTTCTTAATGTTCATCTCGTGGAGGAGCAGGAAGACTTTCCGTGTGCGTACTTATAGGCACGTACTATAATGCGTTGTTTATTTATAGAGAAGAAAAGCACGCGGGGATGGAATGACTATAGTTGGTATATATTGTTGAATTTTTAGTGCTATCCGCTCAACTGATAGTCAGTCAAGTTATAAGCATTATGTGTAGAATGATTGATGGGGTAAAAATGAAATTTTTATTCTCTGCCCGTTCATGCCCTGTGAGACCATCACTGAAAACGAGACGAGAGGAAAAAAATTTCATGATATGATGATGATAGTTGTGTGATGAGGATAGTACTTTACTTGTAAAGAGGACTACATGACTCTGTTGTTGAAAGAGTGACTATGAGTGAACGACCCAAGAAAAAGGATGATGAGGGAAATGGAGAGAAAAAGGTTTCTTGAGTTCTGTTATTATTGTTATTATGATTACTATTGCTATTTTCATATGGATGAAGTGGAAAGTGAAAGTTGCTTAAAATAAAGTAAGTAGAAATGAAGGGAACGTATAATAATCATGAATGATGTTTTTTGTACGCAGACCGTCCTGGCAAGTTTGAGTGAGTGAGTGGAGAAAGTGGTTGAATTAGATTGTAGTAGCATCAGTTGTACAATTGTGAGAGAGAAAGAGATAGTGAGATTGTTTTCTAATGTTTAATGTGCAAATCTTTTTTAAATAGCATCGTATTTTTGTTCTAAAACCTCAGACATAAATCAGCTCAATTGCCACAATTCACCGTTTAGTTTACTGTCGTAAGTAAAGAGATGATTTACTTTGCTCCAATATTACTAGAGACAAAATCCCTTAACGTAACTTTAATCAAATAATTGTCGTATTTTATCTTATTTTGTACCTACCTAATCATTTAATCATCCTAATCGATTTGTCAACTCTTTCCTTTTCATTTGTTAGTTATTAATGAAACAACGTAAACAACTTTTGTTTACTTATATCCACAATCCCCTATGAACCTTTTTCGTTTCATCTTTCATCTTTAAAAACAAACTTTGATTTTGAGATAACGTGAACCTGAAATTGTGGGAGAATTTTCCTTTCGAAAAAAACAAGTCACACATATTCTCGTGTAGAAGTAGTAGTAGTATACACAATAATGGTAAATACACAAAATATTATCCAATCCCTATATATACATTATAATATCGTATAAGATAGATAGACAAAAAGCACAAGTCAAAGAGAAATAGTATAGTTGGTTTTCACAATCTCTAACTCAAACGAAAAGGCAAGCTAATTGACAAAGATTTATGATGATAATCCTAGAATGAACATTTGTTTCTTTACTCAAAGGCATTCAAAAATGACTGTAATAGTCAGAGACAAAAGTATATACAGAGTAGTTACAAAAGCCGACCTAAAGTGTATAGTCATTGTGTGCTCGTAATATGTTTTAAGAATAAAACAAAAAGGAATAGCAGACAGGAGAGAAGAGTGAGAGAGGGAGAGAAAGAGAAGACAAAATGCATAGTAAGTGACAGGAGAGCATAGTTTGTTACAAAGAAAGAAAAAGGAAGCAATGTTGAAAGCAGAGAGAAAGGGAGATGGAGACGAAGAAAGAAAAAACCTGTGATTTCTGTACGGTGAAAACGCCGCTTCGCTCTGTGAGAAAAAGCAGAAATATGCTCTCAGTGGTAACATTTAACATGCTTGCAACAACCTCTGTGCACTGGGAACTTACAGATATGAGCACCTTTTCTTCTTGCTTATTTTTTACTTTATCTGCTACCACCGCCAACTACCTCCCTTACACTAAAAGTTCTCACGGAAAATGGTATCGCGCCTTATTCCAATGGCACATAACCATTTGTCACTTTGACTTAAGTAAAAGAGAAAGCATGAATGAATGAATGAATGAGGATGAATAAATGTACATGTAAATGGGACAAAAAACACTATGCTTTAGTTTGGTAAGAAGAAAAAGAAACAAAAAGGAAGGAAATTCTACACAGTTGGGTAGCTAAGAAAGTAACTAGACAAATAGATAGGCATATAGTTAGCAGCATGAGAAAAGCAAAAGAAACTACAGTATAAAAATCAAAGAAAAAAACGAATAAGAGAGAAATGAGTATAGTAATTGAAAGGGGAAACATCCAACATGAAAGCGTCATTTTCAAGAAAAATAGAATGACAAATAGGAAATCGATATGATAAAAACAGAGAAAAATGCATGAAAGACTATACAAATGTTTTGGAATGGTACTCTTCTTCTCGTTACTTGCATCCTAAAACAGTGCCTTGGGTGATATTCAATGGATGGTATAAATATCTTTGTAATATGCAGCAAGAGAAAATCCTATAAAACATTTGTTCTAGGTCTTCCTAATACTATAATATTCTTATCCATTCCATATCACTAGTTTTCAGCTTACATACATTTAGGTCGAAGTGTAACAAGCCACAAAAACATAAAAGCTTGTTGGATGGAGCAAACAAGTCATAATGTTACAAAACAATCCACAGCGGATCCACTAAAGACAAAATTTACATCTCTTTTTTGTTCTCTCTTTTCTTTCTTTCCTTCTTTCTTTTTGTCTTTCAAAGCTACCTACACACACTATCAGCTTACAGACCCAAAATCCTTTTAGTAAATATAAGTAGAAAACCACACAAACATGTCGTATATATAGCATTCAATGAGTTTCGTTGGCAGAGTCGGTCGGTACACAAAAGCTCACGCCTTTAATCTAATAATGATACAATATGGCTAGATAACACCTACTTCTACTTAAAACTATAAACTTGTATAAAAACTAGTTAAACATATATATAAAGTCGCCTTTCCAGGTTTTTATCTTCTTTACAGTAGAAAGGTTGCACGTTGAGACGTTTCATTTTCATTCACACATAGAATATGGCCCTGTGACTTCTTACAATTTTAAACCCACTTCTTAGAAAAATGAGCAAGCTAAAATTGTGTAGTAAAAGGAGACGAGAGATGGCTGATTAAATAAAAGCTTGTTTGAAAGGATTTATTTTCTTCATGAAAAATAAATCTAGAGAAAAGGTGACAAAATCCATATGCCCGAAGAGAATCAGGCGATAATGTGAAGTAAGAACATTTGGACGTACTTATTATTGTACAAGCACAAATATTATTATGCATCAAGGCTTTGCTTTGAGTATTTGCACATACAATTTTGGTCTGAGCTTTTACACCGATAATGCATGTCTGGAATGAAAGAAAGAAAAAGTCAAGGGAAAATGCTTTAAAACTTATTTCTTTTCCAACATCACCACCACCATTACACCACTCTCTGTAGACACATTCCCTTTCGTGCAAAATTCACAAGGTATTATGCATAGTGATACATTGAATCAACAAATAGTGCTTCTTCTTTCTTTTTCCTTTCATTCTGTAAAGCTATATCAGTAGTACGTAGGTAGTACATTTAGTTGCAAAGTAATAATAATGCAAGAGAGACAATAGGAACTGGTGGGGGAAAGTATAAGAAAAAGGGAAGGAGCAGAAGAAAAGAGTGAATGAGAGTGTGTCTGGTAAAAAGTGTGAGAGAAGTGAGAACAACGAGTGGAAATGCTTTTCAGCTTCTGTCCCTAGAGACTTGTGGCTTTCACTCTGCTTCTCTCTGTGTATCATCTGCGTGTAGCGGAACATCGCTAATGTGCATACAAAAGTTTCAAATAAGGTGTAAATAGTTGGAAGAAATGCAAAATCTCATTCTTAGAAAATGTGTAGTTGGTTACCTTTTTAGCTCAAAATATTGAGTTTATACGTATTTTTATAAGTTGTGTACGCGGGTGAGATGTGCATAGACTTGCATATTTTTCGCCTGTTATCCACAAAACAAATATTAAGTTTAAACCCTTGTTAATGGTAATGTATATTTGATATTGAAATTGTACTTTAGGATTATCTTTTAAACCTTTAGATGAAGGTTAAATTTGTAGTTGTCTATTTCTGTTTTTGAAAATGTTAAAGCTTATATATGCTTTATGCACGACACGAGCAATTAATTTCGCTTTGTAGCAGGTTTTTGAATATAATTCAATAAAGAAATTGCTCAGATTACTTTGTGGAGTTTTTGATCCTTCTGATGTTAAAACTAATTCTAACTACCAACTCAAATACTAAGAATTTTGATTTACTTTGTCTCGAAGTAGCAGCAACGTGATCAAGGACTCGTGTTGTTATATCACTTTCTTTGTCGCACCAACGTTGTATGCTGAAAACTTTGCAATATGGATTGCTACAAAAGTTAGACTGATGTGCACGTGTAATGATATTTTTAGATCATAACTCGGTTTATATAGGTTACAATTTTACCAACAACATTTTAAGATCGAATTTCTGGCAATTGAAAAACGAGGACAAAGACAGACAACGGAAGGAATAGAAGAAATCCGAAAAGTACTAAAGTAGAAGAAGTGAATTTTAAAAGCAAGCGTAAACGTGTCTAGTTAACTTCCGAAGGATTTATTTCTCTTCCGACCTAACAATACCTGGAACAATTTATAGATCGATTTCACAATTTCAAGAATCTGATTCATAATATATAAATACTTTCAAACCTTTTAGTCTGTCTTTGTAATTTTATTCTTATAAAAGCAAAGAATAGAAGCATCTTTCTTGTTTCCCATAAGGTACATCAAGATTTAAAAATTTTAAGAAGCATTAGAGAATGGTTAAAGCTAAAAGCTAACAGGCTTCCACCAGATAGTTGGAAAATTAAATCCGTTAGATAAATACAAATGACAAAGGTATCCAATCCGCTTACGAGAATACACTTTCAACCATAATTTCGGGAATAAAACATGGTTAAAGATGGAAAAAGAATGTATTAATGTAATAATGTATCATATAAAATCGTGTATTTGCTACTGATGCAAGATTCAATGCATCATGTCTTCTTTTGTACACTGTCACTCAAATGAATAATTCGTTTTCCTTTTCAATTTCCCAACGTCCAACGTAGTTTTAACTTTTCAAGATAATTTTGCTCTCGTCTGTCAGTCACAATGCTGCATCTATTTATAAACTCTTGTCGTCACTTGTTCTCTGTAATATCCGCTCCCTATCAAGTTCAAGCATCAAGTTTCAAAACTGATTCATAGAATCTTCCCTGGGCGTACTTGTGTCTTCTTAGAAATGCAATAAAGCATCACATTCACATCAAATTTAATATGTGTTTATAGGTACTATTCGTTTTGCCACTCATGCTCACGCCTCTTCACACTCTAAACTGTTGAACAAGTTTCTGTGGATGCTCTTTGTCTCCATTATTTACTTAGGCAAAATGGCATCAACCAGAAATCCTCTTTCGTTTTGATTCCATCTTATGTTGAGTGCTTACATCGAAACGTAACGTGGCAGGTGGCATTCTAATCTAACGATTATACAAAGTAGACATAATATTCCAAATACGAATTACTACTATTATATCACTACTATGCAGTAATGCGTATAATTGGAATATTAGGAAAGTGTCAGTAAGGCCATTTTATATTTTTTCAGTCGTAAGCCGACAACACATACTATGAAAGTACGACCAGCAGGGTTTTTTCTACAAGAAAATTTCTTGGAATAAATTATACACATTAGCAACTTGTGCAACAAAAGAATGAACAGAACAAAGGCATGAGCCCTGGGAACATAAAAAAATTTTCTGTACAAATTGTACACATCTATCAGTAATCTACTTAGATACGTAAATAGAGACTAGAGAGAGCCAAAAGTCTATTTTCCATTTCAGATCAGATTTCACTTCACAGTGTTCCAATTTAACCAGACAATGAATAACATACTTTTATTATAATATCTGTATTTGTTAGATTGTATTTTCTTTAGATGGACGTACACATAAATATATGTATTGTATACAGTAATAAGCATAATTCCACAAAATGTATATGTGGTTATTTTTTGCTTCGAAATATTGTAACAACTGATATTAGTTAGCTCAACATTTTTTCATCCAACAACCGCTCCAACCATCCACACTCTTTTAGCTGGTGTGACAAACTAATAAATATCAGAAACCACTACCACGGGAAGATTTATTGGGTATCTTATGTACATTTACAATGTACATGAGAATATTGTTATGACTTTTTAGTGACATAAATCACATTCCCTTGACTGATTTTTTTCTCTTTTCCTACCAACCCTAGCTGAACTGGTGTACATATACTAAAAAATAAGAGAAAAAACTAGAATAAAAGTTTTTGAATATATAGAAATTGTACAAGGCTAAACCCTTTAAAAGTAATCTACTAGCAAGCACATAATATGGTAAACTGCTGTATCGCATTTCCCGCTCACACTTTGCCTTTTTTCTTGCAACTCGGTGCCATCAACTCAACAGCCAACTTTAACCAGAGCTTATTCGTTCCAGAATAAATATAATATCGGGTTACACATGTACCTATATATTATTATGGCATTGTAATATAATCTGGTAGATATACAGGAAAGCCTAAAGAAAAAAGTCACCCAAGGGAAAAGCTATGTTGTAGTTTATTAAATGGAGTTCAAGATGAGAACGAAGAAGGGAAATAAAAAAAGCTCTCTGGAATCAATAAATCCTTCCAACTAATATCATTTAAAACATGTCAACCCAACGTCGTCCTCTACTTTTGCTTTCACTTTATATTTTTCATGAACATTAACCGGAATTATATACACGGTGAGAACCACTACCGTCATCATCGTCGCTTCCACCCACCACAAAAGAATTCAAGCCCAAGTTTACAAAAAATAAAATGTCATTCTTGTCATTAAATACACAATATGCATGCGTAAGGAAAAAGGAAATTGTGTGTGCGTTTGTGTATATAAATGCGTGCGAAAGAGTGGGTACAAAAATAACAAACAAAAAGTCTGACTTTCTTTAAATCAATATTGTAGTTTTTACCACCGGATAAAATTGAAATACCAAACTTTCCCTCCATAGTTTTGAGCGGATATGTCACTTACAAAAACACGTTTTCTAGTAGTAGGTGCTACACGCTTAGCTTGAACTTAAGTGCTGGTTTTTTAATAAATCCAAATCCACACTTTTCTCATCCACATTGTAGCTTTATGCAATACTTTTATAGTGTTCTTGTGAATGCATTTATATCGTCGTCATAAACAGACCTTCATCTTCTTTTCGTTTCAACTACGTAGTCAGCTCATGTGTTGCTTTACTCCAAAATCTACTTTCACTTTCGAGTATGTATATAAGTACTACACAGTCCCTTTACTATCAAAAAAAGTATCTCAAGTGATGTTTCAGGTTTATACCTTATTATATGCGATTCGTAGTTATCTCCGTTAGTTGCGTGTCGGTGCCTACTACGAATAATGTTGTCTTCATTGCCAGACGCTTGTCGAAGTATCCTTATTTGTAATACAATAGATATTAGAAAGAGTATGCGTGCGAGTATGTGTAAAAGTGTGAAGAAAGAATAATAATAAGAAAGTGTGTTTATGGCAGCTTTTCTACTATGCAGTCAAGTTTTGATGACAGTTCTGATAAAAAATACTTTTTTTGACAAGATCCAAAGAGAAAGGATATACGGGTATGAACCTAAATAAAAAGTTTAGTACACATGCACACCTAGCATGACGATGACAAGTCAACTGCTGCCATTATTGCACTTACACTGCACTGCACTGTACCATCAATATCCCAATCTTGTTCAGACGAAGAAAGTTATTACACAAAGCATCGTTCAACTTGTTTGAGAAATATGATGATGATGAGATGAGGTCTACGTGGTATGCATCTATGCTCCCCACCATCACCACCCAATGTGTACTTTACTTTCTTCTTAGAAGAGTATAAAGTTCCTCACGATCCTCGTTTTTTCTGACGAGAACAATTTGTCTCCGGATATAAATAGTTTGGTAGGACAAGGCAAGTCAGGTTGGAGAACTTTGTTGATATTGAAGTCAGAAAGTCGTGGGAGCTCGCAAGTTGCAGCTTTACAGCAGCATGATGGCAATAATGTGTGCAAGTGTAAGGTATTATTAAAGTAAAGAGAATAGAGAAGATGACGATGAGAGGAAGTAGCATATGGACTATTGCTTTTCTCTTAAAGTGATGTCAATAAAAACGCTCTTATAGCAGAGGCAAATCGTAAATATATGATTGCTATTATGAACATATAATATGCGACTTTTTATAAATGAAAGTGAAGTAAATGGTGTGTGCATGCAGCAGCAGAAGTGGCAGCCTCCAGAAAAGTGTTGCATGCATCTCACAGAGTGTCTGCTTGCACCGCCTGCTGCTACTTGCATGATGATCATGATGATGCATGTCACCAGCTCGCGAGTCGCGAGATGCGATGCGAACGACAGCCTACTTTTGTAATGAACGTTGATTGTTAAAAGCCTTACTGCTGGCATTACTAGCTACCAACTTTTGACTTGAATTGAATTGATGAGAGGAAAATCATAGATCACGACAATATTTCTTCCATGCTGTCACCATCATCATCTACTTTCTTCTTGTTCGCTGTCACTACTTTCTCTCTCGATAGGGGTAACCTTCAGAAAACATGAGAATATTCCGTATATTATTCGATCACTTCGCATGCATTTTTCTGAATGTGCAAGCAAACAAACTCAAGATAAAAAACTGCGACTTGCTAAAATATTTTTCATAAATCTTTTATAGCCTATTTGGTTCATATACTCTTGCTAAGCTCAATGAAAATTACATGGGACGTCTAATGGTACGTAAAATGTAGTAATTTCTTTAAGAAACTAGGAATTTTCAATGTCTTTCTGATCTACAGAGTAAGTTTTATTTCGCATACGCATTTTTTGTCAGCAAAAATGCCATTCTTGCAATAAAATCATGGATATGCGCCGGTTTGCGCAGATTTTGCTAACTTTGGTAATTTGCTGATTTGTGATGTGCGAGCGGTTTTTAGGAAGATTGAAGTTAGATTGTTATTCCGAGAAAAGAAAGAATTTTGCTTGGTGAATTGACGACAGAAAAATCTGCAGTTTTGCACAAGAATAGAGATCGAGGGTGAGTGTTTTCAGAGAGACTGTAGAAAAGTACTAGCGTCACCATAAACATCAAATATTATTACGGTAGGATTCATCTCCTCCTTTCATTCTTTCTTTCAGTCAATGTGACGACAACAAAAAATGGAATGTAGTGGCATCAGTAAAAAACGAATCTGAATCTCTATTCTTTTTATCAATGCCATATCAAAAGCTTTAGATAATCAGCAAAAGCGACAACAAAGAGAAAAAATTGTGTATTTCACTTTTGAAAAAGGAATGAGTTTCATCAAAAAATCCTTCCCTGCATAATGAGAATCAGAACAAGGATTGGATTTGATGTACACCCACACGTAAAAATGATAAATATGTACAACAAAAAAAGAAAACGAAACCTGATTTTCTATCCTAAAAAAGCATCCCCCAGATCAAAATAAATCTCTTCTTATTCCTCTCTCATGACTTACATTTTTTTACTTACCAGTATTATATACATGTTATATGGCTGCTTACACCCTACGTTTATTTTCCCACAATTTATCCCAAAGAGTTATAACTCTTTGATTTATCCAGCTTAATATGAATCTGGGATCGTTTGATGGATGATGCAGAAAGGGAAATAAAGGGACAGAAAAAAACGAAATTACAGATATATGCTCATAAAGATACAGAAAAAAGTGAATAAAGGGAATAAATCCGTCCAAGTCTGTGTGTAAAAAAGAAAGACAGAAAGAAAAAGAAAAAAGAATTCGATTCGATTCCCCGAATGACTTTGCTTGACTGATATGTACCATTATTATACCTAGCCATGTATAAAAAACTACAAGCTCAAGAAAATATTATAAAAAATACCGAGTCTACTCTTTTATGTATCACTTTTGGAAAAAATAAATGGATGGATATACGCCAAAAACGGAGGGCAAGTAGATCTCTTTTTACAAAGCTATGTATAAATTGTAGACAAGAGAAAACGAATATAAAAACGTTTTTCGTATTGCGTACGCTCTCGTTATCTCATCTCCAAGTCCATATAGATAGACTTCTTAGCACGCTACACCATTATTCTTCAATAAGAAAAAAATCTTCAAAAAAATACAAAGCGAGTCTCTAGATTTTTTGCGTTGTTCTTGTAGTCTATGTGGATATATACTTACTTATGTGAATAGAACAAGTAAGCAGTTGCAAACATCAGAGAAAAGCATAGCGGTTTTTATACCCACAAGGATAAATCGAAGGCATCAACCCATTCGAAAGTCATAACAGGGACGTTTTGTTGGAAACACACACTGAAGGAAATTGTAGATAAACATGGTGGCAGTACATACAGAAAAAGAGAGAAGAGAAAGCTGTAAAGTAATAACTACTTTCTCCACTTTCACTGCTCTCAGTGAACAGAAAAATAAAGATCGAGAGGGAAAGAAACTCTTCAGAAAGTATCAAGCTCAAGCATTGCTGACACTTTTCGCTCGTCGTCTTGGGTCTTCTCCTCCTCACTGCCTTTTTTCTCTTCATGTTGTTCTCGTCTTTGTTGTAATAATACGAAATTCATCCAGTCCTTTTCTCATGCGTGTATGAACTTACGCACAATGCTTTACTGGTATGCAAGTACAATATGCTGTGAAGTTTTACATGTACAGAAAAGTACTTCATACAGTTCTTGCACATACAGGGAGAAAGGAAGGAAGTCTGGACAAACAAGAAAACGAGAAACCACCAGAAGGGCTCAAGAAGCATTGGCAATTTTAGTGTTACGTACAACGATCAAATAGTGATATAGTACTGCAAACATAGAGAAAGGGATATCGGAGTTGGTACACAGTACACAATAACAGTCGGCCCTTCTCATGTACTCACAGTGAAAGAGAGAGGAACTAAGAGAAAGGATAGAAATGGGGCAATCAACTTTGGCTTAAGAGAAAATCAAAGATCTAGAGTGAGTGACTGACTGACTGCCTTGAAGTAACAAGACGAGAAAGAAGAAAAATAATAAAACGAGAATTTGTTTTTTATGGAAGTTGCTGTAACAGTTGCATACTATTTTTTGGTAAACTTAGGCAAAAAAGCTGAATTTAGTACTTTTATATAGCTTGTTGAGAGCTTATATAAGTAAAGTTACGAAATATTATGTAATTTGTAGTATGAAGTCTACATACAATTCTAATATGGCTAATATCAACAAATTCTTTTGCATGTAGTACAGATATTTTGTGTATTCTACCAGCACAAACAGTTCAAGTACACGAGGGAAAGGAAAAGAATCAAAGAAAACAATTCTTCTTTTCTTCTTCTTTCTGTCGTTGCGAAATAGCACATCAAGGGAAAAGAATAAAATAGAAAATACTGCCTTCTTATTTTGGCATTAAGCCTCTTGCAACTTTTATCATCTCAAATCAAAATACTCTTTGCAGCTCGGGGAAAGATATTTCGTTAGTTGCAAAGACAAAAAAGGAAAGAGAATGAAGGAAAGGTAGATTGGACTTGTAACAAGAAACGAGTCGTTGTTTATAAGCTTTGTGTCTTCTATGCCCTTTAAGTAACTGGTACGGTCAATGTACGAAAAGAAATGCAATGCAGAGGTCATGGAGTCCTTGATGGGTTGCGATGTTAAATGGCACGTGTATTGCGCAACGGTCAAGTTCATATAAGGTGCTACATGTAAGTTAATGGTTTCAACTATATGAAGATGTCAAGATGCAAGTCTTTTTAAAATAAAAACAGCTTTCATGAAACTTCCGGCTGATACTCAAAACAATCAATTTGACTGCATAAAAATGAATAGCTCCTCTCAACAGTCGATATCAATCACGAGATTATGAGATTCAATTACCCTATTTATTTGAACAAACTGTATCGAAATAACTTTAAAATTGTCGATTATTAAAAGGAAAACTTAAAAAAAATCTTTTCTGAGTTCTTCAAGGAAGCTCCATTTTCTGATTTTTAATTTATAACTTTGCTGATAAGACATTTTCAGTAGATATCGGTTAATATGAAGGCGTAATTCATAAAGATGTTTAATAGTCCCGGTTGAGTCTAAATTTATGTGATGATTTTCCAGTTGCCTATTCATACTTCCTTCCACTTTTCTCGATGATTATTTACCATATATATTTTGCAACTGCACATTTAGTTTTTCCTGTTTCCGTACTTCCAAAAGAGAAATATTAGAGATGTGCAATGAGATATTTACAACAAAGCCGTTATATATTGTGTGCATTTTTCTACAAACTTCCAACAAGGGATATGCAGATACAAGCTATTGGCACATTATGTAATAAAAACCATAAACCTTCAGAATATAACGTTGTTAGTTTGGTCTCAGATATTAGCTGTTCAGTGTACCGTCATAAAAAGCACCAAGAAGGGTCACCAAAAACTTTTAGCATGAAACCATTGAAGCCGTCTTCACCCTGCCATGTGCATATGTCAGCGTGCCAAATGAAAATACTCAGAACGAGAGAGAGACATGTTCCCTAAAAACCTAATGTTTTGCCCAACAACACAAACTTATACTACATCACGAGAATTTGTTCCTTTCCGTTTCCTCTTCCTTCCACGCTGTTCAAGTATATATAGTATTTCCCGTAACACCCTCTTCAAAACTACTGATAACCTTCCCACATCTACTTTTAGTTTTTCTTTCTGACTAGAGATTTCAAGCGCACTTGAGCTTGGACTGGCACTACTCTACTACTATCACAGTCCATACTGAACCATCAAACATTTTTTCATCCTCCACACCTTTTTTCTGGTTTACCGGATTTGAATGAATGAATGCATTTATATTTTCCTGCCTTTGGCTGCCTCTGCTGATGTTCTTGCAGTATTCCTTTAGTCCCACTATACTCCCAATCCTTTTACATATAAAGTCATCCATAATCGAGAGGAAACATTTCAAAATTGTATTTTGCAAGGGAAAGGAGCAAAAGAAGAGAAAAAAGTTGAAATTTATTCTTAAGGGGACTGTTGGACATTTTATGCGTCATATATTATTGCTTAAAATATATATTGGGGAATTTTTCTTATTTCTGCTTCTCTTTCCATCCAACCCTTTCCTTTTTCATATTTTCCTAAAGAAAAAAGAGTATTGATAACTGTCACGAGGATATTACACATGGCACATACAGAAAAAGGTATGCCGGCGGTATGTGATGGCTTGGTTTTTTGGTGTAGTGCTGCTGTAGATATTGCCGTTTTACATAAACCAAAGTATGAAGAAGACGATGATGACGCTAAAAACTAGAAATATATATAGAAACGATATTTTTTGAAATGACTATCACAAGTTCCGTCGGTATATACATGCCCACCTATGTACATACCTACCGATCGTTTATTCTTACCTTTCCCGCAGCAGTTTTTACGATTGGGATTCTTCTGATTTGGATAGTGACTAAGAAAAAGTGAAATGTCTAGAAAACGTTCGCTTCCTTGCAAGTTTCTATTCCATGCTTTCGGAATATTATATTCATGTGAATATTTTTAGTGGATTCATTCAATTTATTGAGAATCTGTACCTGAATATATATCTGTCGATGTATGCTATGCGTATGCAAAAACCGTAAAATATCACTTTTGTGTATTATGCAGCATCACTTATTCTACTAACTTGGTCTTGGCAAAGGTAGAAAAGGCAATGAAGTTATCGCAGTTGTCTAGTGTATAGTTATCGTAAGAATAAAAGTAGAAAAAGAATACCAAGCTTTATTTTTTCCAACATCCAGCAAATTATGTTGGAAGAGTTGAAAGGAACGTAGAGAAAAAAGGGCAGATGGGGTCTTGTGTGTGTGCAGAAGTGCACAATCATCATCATCACAGTAAAAAATATGCTTCTGCACAGGCAATCTGAAAATGTTTTATGGATTCTTTACATATTATATCCATGTGTAAGAGTGGGTATATGTGCATGCCAGTAAATATATTCATCTTAAGAAGATCTTCCATTAAATCTAAAATTATATATAAAATTTATAAGTAAAAATCAGCAGCAGGCATTGCTGGCATATGAACAAAAACTTTTTCTGTTAGGAATGTGCATAAATATCAAGATTTTCTTTCAAGAGGATCGGAGTACCTTACTTTACTTTCTCTTTAAAAAGTGGGGAAACTTGAATTTAAAATGAAAATAAACTTGTAAATATTTTTTTCTCCCGTTTTAGATTGTGTATGGGGATTTAAGTATATCTGGATATATGTTTTTTGTTGTGAGAGTTGTATACTTAGGGATCTACTTAACATACAATTTATTACATCGTTTACGGAAGTGTTTATGCTATGCCTCTTTTTCCATGAATACAAAAATAAATAGATGAAAAGAAGGAAAGAAAATATATTTGTATCAAGATATTTATCTTTTCAGAATACATTTTGTCTTGGAAGGACGGCATAATGCTTCTGCTTCTACTAAAATCTAAGTAAAAGTTTTAAAGTTTTCAAAGTGTCATTTATTTCTATAAGTTTAACCTACAGTATGGCGAACAGTTTAATAATTTTAAAAAGTTTTCTTTGATTATAAGATGAACCAGTTGAAAAAACGAGCTTCTAAAATACGATTACATTTTACGTCCAAATTTTATTATAAACATGTTGACACGCTCTATATACTATATACTTGTTAGTTTGCGAGAGACGTAAGAAGAAAACGCACATAAAACATGTTTAAGTGGCCTCTTGACTATTTTAAAGCGAATCTCTCATTGCTCCGGTCTCGGTCTGGTGAATGAAGGATCTATGCTCAAAGATGTAAAGTGGTCTATACTGGGAATGTATTAAAACTATTTTCAGTAGTTTGAACGCATATATCAATCCAAATTTGATTCAATATCGAGTTCCGAATTACAGGAAGCAGTGCTGATGATCATCATGGTTTATAGAGAAAGGGGAAAGGATAGGAAATAAACTTTGTGAAAAAATGTTTTTCCGGAGAAGCTTTTAGGATATTATTTACATTTGTGTTAGTATCAGTGATAGTTGCCGTCTTCATATTTCTTATTAAGTGCAACACGTTTAAACTTTAACACAAATGTGAGATGTGTGGCCTATACATTGCCTATAGTGGTGAGTTTTAATGGTGATGAGGTTTCTAGGTATGCACTTCCGTATACATTCACGAAGCATTCCTTTCAAGTTCATCTATCATCAGAGGATGTAAAGATATTCATCTCGGAATCCATTTCAGAAAGAGAAAAGAAAAACTGTTAAAAATGTTTTACGAGTTTAGAAGAATACAATAAAGGCAAAGAGAGATTGTGAATATATATTTATATCTGGGGTCTTCTACACGCATAAAAAGTTGTTCTAAAAACTATTACATACAGTTTAGCAAACTTATATTAGATCCATAGTGAAGTCCTCAGGTACATTTTCAGATTCCAACAGATAAGTGTAGAAAAGGTGAAAGTAGAAATTCTTTATTGCAGTTTTATACCGCGTCCGTGCTATTACTTTGGTTGAATTTTTATATCAAGTAGGGAAACGTCTTGTTCTGTTCTGCTGTCTGTAAAAAGATGAATAGTACTTAAATACAAGCGGACCCTACTCCAAAATATAATATTAACTTCATCGTTTCATCATGTTATCGTCGAGCTAAATTACTACCTCACATACGCACCCCCAACACACGTGTACTTTATATGATATTAACATACCCAACTTCATGCCTAATATTTTTTGTTACGTAATATACTGTTGAGCCAGTAGTGAGGTGGCGTGGTACACAAAATAATATGATCATAAAATGTATACAGTGTGGTTGTTACGAGATATACTTCCGGAGGAGAAGTGATGAGAAGAATCCTCATTTCTTTTCTGCGTCTTCTCTTTTCTTTTGCCGTCGCGTCACCTCCTATAAAGTTGAACGTGTGCTGCTCTCTCACTAAAAAAGTCTTTCCGTAACAATACCTTTTGCGCTCAAACAGAGAAAATGAGAAAAATAAGCCATGAAAAACCAGAAGAGGAAATACAACGCATTTACTCCGTTTTTTGCTGCTATTAAAGTGAACTTATGACTGGTGACTGAAGTAAGTTGAAGAAGAGGAGGCGACGTTGTAGTAGTAGTTGTCTCTCAAGTTGTCTGTTGTACTGCTCCAGAGGAGCCAACTGAAGACCACCACAAAAACCAGCAGCATCACAAGATTATTACGACTCTAAAGGTTTATTGAATGGATTTACGATGTCACCAACCAACATTCATCCACTTGAAGTACCGACACACACATGCATGTATAAAGAAAAAATAACAGAGAAAACAACTCTTCCAAAACAGTTTTGCAACATGGAACACAGCTACTTTTTCTTCATCTAAAGAGAGATCTTTGCATGCCTCGTAGATTGTGATGCCGAAAGCTACTTGTAACGTTTGACGGATGGAACCATGCGGTGATGGAAACAGCGGCAGCAGTCTAACTGGCTATGAGTGGACTTTCTTCTCTACATCATTCTGTTTTTATGCCACATATGCCTACTTAAAATATCCGCCTGTCGTTCCTGCCATCCTTTTATATTCAACTTTCATTCATTTTATATAGGTTTATCTATATTTCTGGTGTGAAACCATCTACTCGTATTCATCTACACCAATGTTGTCCCTTTCTCCATCTCACGTTCTTATTATGCTACACATCAAACCACTAAAACCGCTGTACCGACCGATGATACGGAAAGTCGCATAAAAATATACAAAATGGTTGTCATCTTGTTTTTGTCATAAAATAAGTAAATGTATCCTTATAAGTTTAAGCTTTCTATTGTCATCATATATACGACCAAAGTGAACTTTTTCCTTGTATTCTAATAAAGCTTTTATATTATGTAGCTATTCTGCATTTATGCATTGTTAACCTTAATACATTATGCACTTTCTCTTCAACTTTTGTGAGTGTGCTACTTTTGCAAGTTTTCGGTTTTTATCTGCAGAGTGTTTTTCTAGGTATACGGTCTAATGTCGAATGTAAACCTTTTATTATTCCTTTTTATTATTTATCTATCTTTCATATGACTCATAATATATTATTAGTACGTAGAGAAAGCTACTTAATACCCTGCCTCTCTTCTGTCCGTCTAAAAATATGTCAACCGATTTCAACAAAATTTTAAAAAGCTCACGCGCTTCTAATTCTATAAGCTTTTTAACTCATAAAAATTTGAGAAGGATAAGTTTGAAATTATATAGCATATTAAGATGAAACATCATCTTTTAACAGGATATTTTGCCTACTTAGAAGTAAGATGGTTTCCCACTTGATACGTGGGGACAATTGTTCCCAAAACAATGATGATAAAAATATGTTTGCTTTATCATTTGTTGATTGAATAACAAATAAATTTAAAATTTTCTGTAAAGTTGTTTCCCCGCTCCTTTTGTAAATGCCCATTCAAATATTTTCAAAGACATGAAAACTTTAAAACGAGAGTGATTTCCTGATGCTACTACATCACTCTTACAGGAAATAATGCAATCACCGTGTGTACATTTTATTACAAATGTTGTGTGCAGTTTATTAAGCATTCGGCCTTGTGCCTGTTATTTTCTTTAAAGTGGCCATTCTGCTTATAAACTGTTATCTGCAAGAAAAACTATCATAAATGTGTTTTAGTATGTCTGGTTTTCTTCTTCTGAATAATTCTACTTGTAGCAAAGCATTCACTTTACCGTCGAGTACGAATACGTCTTTAAACTCACATCTTTGCAATCACAGACACTACCACAATTCTGTTTGCAAACAAAGCAACATAAAGAAACAGAGTAAAGTTGAAGTACGCTAGACTCGTTTGTTGCAGCAGCGCCAAAGCACATGTGTGCTAAATGTGTAAAATGCATATAGGTACGTGAATTCCGATGAATAAAGTACCATGCAGCCAGCTTTCTCAATTTTTATATTTTGTTTAAGAGCCCCGGAGCGGTTGCATACATAATAGAGTGTGAATGCGAGGAAATTTATGTTTTTGTGCGCAAATGTCATATTATTATTGCTTATTTCTCTTTCTCTCCCGCAACTTCGCACACACAAAGGATTTTATTCACAAAAGGTTTTAATTCACATTCACAAAGTACAAAGAGATGTCAGGACCACGTCAGAGCAAAATTTTTTACATCATCTCTATAGTCTACAGCTTATGACCCAGTTTTTCCTTTAGTGCCACTGTTACTTATATAAAACTCATAATCAATCATAAAATATGCTACAGCATATCATGATCAATGATGATCACTGGAATTCTCGAAAGTGAACCGGAGATAGGATGGTGGTAGCGATGGTGGATAATGACTACCATAGGCTTAGCTTATAGTAGTATTTATGCACAAAGAAGAAATGTAGAGAAAACGAAATAAACTATTTCAGATTTTTCAGTTAAGGCTTGCCATATCAATTTCAAGAAATATTGTGTAATCATAACAGTCGTTTTGATTGTGTGGTTGAACCACACACACATGAGCCAGCATAAAGTATAAAATTTATATCACTTCATTCCTCTTTTTCTATCAAACAATTCCTCTCCCAAATCCAATCAAATACACCATTATATTTCAACCTTTCTCTTTAGTACCACCTTTTACACCCTTTACATCAATTTCATAGCGGTAAACTATCCTGGTCTGTATTATATTTTCTCACTGTATCATATTGTTGGGTTACAACGGGTACCCCTAAACATCCAAAATATCTTTGCAAGCAACTGTCTGGAACTGGTAAAATGTTAGAAAAGTACCTGAAGCATAATAAAAGATATAAAAAATTGAAGGACAAATAAGTAATCGATTGGTTTGGCCATTATTGCATTATGATTTTTCTTTTTGTTTTGTGCAAAAAATCGGAATTCAGCGTATCGTAAATAGTTTACTCCCGTGCTTACTTCCCTTTTATTTTTTGCAAGCTACTACAGATAAAAAACTATTTCGATTTGTAATCTAATTTTTAAAGAAACGTGCATAGATTCATGCTTTTTCTTAAAAAGGATGAAATCATTGATATAAAAGGATTCCGTGGAATAAGTAAAAATACAATCAACAAACATATTCATTTAATGGATATACGAACAAAAATTATGGGTGGGTAAAAATAATAAATACGTTTATACGTGTAATGTATACGATTATACTATTACGTAAGTGAAAGCCGTCCACTATATAATCCAAAAAAAAGTTTTTCCTGCATTTTGTTTCCTCAACAAAAACTTTCTCTTTCCTTTCTTTTATCGCTAACGTTTTTATATATCTCTCTAGTTGTACTTCTTTTACTAAAGTATATAAAAAGTATTTTTTGTAACTATTACATTTACACTCCAAAGTTTAGTGGATTACTGTGAAGGACAAACCACTTCACTGGACCAAATAAGAAGAAAGATATCAAAGCCATCAGGATAATTGCACAAAAATTTACTACAATGATTTCTTTCAAATCTCGGCGGACTTTCTGAATGTGACACGAGGATTCAGTTGAAGAAATAATGTGTTATACCGTACCTACCAGGACACAATAAATGTAGAAAAAAGCTTTTTTGTGTGGATAGGTATATGACGGGCAATTCTTTGGTTTTCCTCCCCATTAAAGATATATATGCTTTTGTTGTATGTATCAGTGTCAAACTACTCTGGCACGTGAGACCTTGTCATAAATCGGATAAAACTCTTTTTCCTCACATCCAATATCCATTCTTTGGTTCTTTTTTCTTTTTCTTTGGTTTCTTTTCCTCCTTTTTATGTAATACTTATATACCTATTCAGGCTCTTTGCTTACAATAATGGAGTAGTCGTATTTTTTCAGAGTTAAACATAAAAATTGGAGAGAAAGAGGAGGGCGTGTGTGAGAAAGACTGTTTTCTTCTTTTTTCTCATTTCTTTTTTCTTCGGCTGTGTGCTTTCATGCTTTGATTGTCTTCTGTACACACACACACACACACACACATTTTGGACACTTCACTCACAAGACAAGCAGTGCTAAAAATATACAGAAATGTGAAAGCGAACGTAATACGGCATATCACCCACAACACACAAAAAAGCAGAAAGAAACAAAAATTATATATCTTTCTCTCGTTTTTCCTCAACTCCCAACCAATTGCATCGCAATGACTTTGCTTGCTTCCAGACAAATTGGTCTTTTAACTTTACTCCAAAACGTGACATTGATCACAGTACAGGATAAGAAAGGAAAAGCAAAGTCAAAATACGGGCCAAAAAGGAGAAAAGAGGAAGGAAGTGAGAAGAGCGAGAAAAACAGGACAGAAAAGGGAAAATCTACTTGAGTTAATAGCAAAGCAAAAAGCCTTGACTTATTCTCAGCGAGATGATGACGATGGTGGTGGTGACGGAGCGGTAAGAGTGTGTGGGGCGGAAGAAAAGGAAAAAGGCAAGGTCCATAAAGAGACACATTAGAAATAGAGGAACTGCAGAGCATGGGTCGGTGGTAGTCGAGTCGAGTTCTTCAAAATGGATAATAACAGAGGAATGAGAAAAAGTGAGGGTAACATGGGAAAACAGAATACGCATCTACTTAATTTCCTATTATGCTACACATGACGATGATTATCATGATCTTGGAAATTGTAATAGTGCATTGTACAAGTAATTCTACGCAATATTCTTGTATGTAGAATCCAACACCTTTTTGAAAGATAGTCGAAATAAAAAAAGAAACGAGAAAATCCTGTTTAAGTGCATGATGAGTTTTATATGCAATTTTTGTGTCAGAAGCACTTATGTACGTCTGCTTGTTTCCTGTGTCTACTTTGTCTAGTCATCGCTATCATCATATCGTCGTAGCCCTCATATTCCATAAGAGAAAGCGTGAAGAGAAGCATTTATATAATCGTAGTTGTGGGGTACAGAGTACAGACATCGTTTTGACATTACGTCTTCCCCTTCATCTATTGTAGTCGGCAATATGTATAAATGTGTATGTACAGCCTTAATAATAAAATAAATGAAAGTAATCGTTGTTAGCATGAACGGCATTTCCATTTCCATATTGTAATACACTGCTCGTGCCATAAAAGTTGATGAGAAAATATTACTGCATAAGAGCAAATGCAGACAAAGTATGAGTGCATTGTACCCAACAACTTTGCCGATTGTGTATTTTTTGTTGGCAGTCAAGATTTTTTACCAAGAAATCGCAAAAATGAAATGAGATGGTAGAAAAATGAAAATGATCTTGGTGGTGGTAGTGGTGACGGTAGCGACGGCGAGTTAATGTTCATCTCGTCTAATTTTACGATGGAGCCGGAAACTAGGCACATAATCTACAGAGCTTCGTCGAAGCAAAAAAAGTCACCACCCTTGAACTTGATGATAATTTCTTTTCGTGCGTATGAAGGCAATGAACAATGATCGATAGAGAGAGAACCCCCTTCTCAGTGAGTATATACAACCACCAGAAAATTCAAAACTTTGAGAAGCTCGGTATGGGTCTTCCTCATTTTGTTTCTGTATGAAAATTCCAGAATGAAAAATACATTTTGTGCAGGTTGAACGTAAGCTTATGTTTGATACGCACATTTACAAGCATGTACTGTTGAAAAAAAAAGTTGTTTTCACTAGAGGAAATGAGAATTACATTGTCACTGCAGTGTAGCAAGTATGTTCCCAAAAATAGAAAAGAACTCGAGGAAACTGGGAAGGAAGCTAGTGCGTAGGTTGAAGTACTAAAGAGAAATCAAGGGAAACAGGAACTTTAAAAAAGAAAGAGAAAAAAACTTTTTGATAACTTTTAAGAAGAATAAGAAGGGAATGAACATGACATAGAGAAAACGAGAAAACAGAAAGGCTAATACTAACAATACTACTACTTTTTCAGCATGCCTTTTCTCACTTTTTAATGTGTATTTTGTATTAACACTACTACTACTACACTACAATAGTAAGTGTAAGTGTAATACCGTTTTTGGAGTGCATAATCTAGTTTCTTTTATCAAGACTTCGTCTCTTTTTCTCTCTCTCAACAAGATTGAACAAGAGGAGCTGAAGCAGCAAGAGCAACAACAGCAGAAAAAGAGCTTACTTTTTCCTCCTTCCATCTTCCCTGCTTTCTCTCTCTCTCTCTTTTCCGTTCCCTCCGTTTTCACTTCTTCTGTCTCCCTCACTTTATTTCTGTCGTTGTTGCTACTTCTCTTTACCACTGTTGCTCTCACGCAGTCATCTCAACAACGTCTCCGTTAATTAATGAACTCTCGTGTCAATTATGAGACTCCCTGTCTTCTATCCACTCTTCTTAGCACTTCAACTCTACTCATTTATTCTCTTTTCTTCCTCTCTCTTTCTGCCGTGCTGACTAGTTCTTTTGTGAGAAGAACACCGTCGCCGTCATCTCTTTCTCTGGCTTTGTTTGTGTACTTTCCTCCACCCTCATTTTAAGATTGTTGTATTGTGAAGGAAAGTTTTTGTTGCGAGATGGTAGAGAATTAGAAAGAGAGTAAAGTAGGAAAGGCTATCCACTTTAAGAAAACTAGATATGTGTACTTATGAGAATATATAAAATGCACGAAAGGCGGCTTGATTATTGTTATTATTATTATTCTTATTAAATTGACGTCTTTCATGGAGATGCTTTGCCGTGTTTCTCATTCCGCCTTTCCACTTTCTTTACGACTTCTTGTTAGCAGAATGGCCGTTTAAAAGTCGATTACACGAAATCGACAAATTAATTGAGTCGACAGGGAAATCTCACTCTTGTCGGTAATTTGTTGTAATTATTTTGAATAAATTAAGAGTGTCTTTTCTTTGTAAAGACTGCAGAAAAGATGAAATAAAATAAATTGCTTGGACTATTGTCCTCTGCTCAATTTATAAGCGTCTGTGTTCTAAATTAAAATAGCCAAAGCATGAATGAAATCCAATCAAGGAATAAAGTAGATACTAGCTCTAAAAGTCATTTTAATAGTTTGGAATTTTTACCTGTATTTAAACATGAGTTCATCTTATGTATTCGGTTCAATTACATTTTAGTTTCTTTACTGTATAACAAGTTTTTGTTTAAGGTTTTATTTAAAAACATTACTAACTTACATTCAGCTTCCTTAAACAATTATATTGTTCAAATGAATTGTGGATTGCTGTCATAAATATTTAAGCCAAACTTTGTATCAACTCAACCCAGGTTGAATGAAATTATTTTGAATTTGATTGTTCTTTTTTCATATTGTTAACTTTGATACTTGGCAGCTACAAAATCTTTTGAATAGAACTTTGATCTATGCTTTACATTTGTCATTGCCAAAACATCTCTAAAAGTCCAAAATTGCACCATTGCCACTTAAAAGTAATTACTAGTGCAATTTGATTGGTCGCAATGGATTTAATTACCATTATACAGCACCATTGAGTTGTCAAATCGATTTTTTTGTTGGCAATACCTCAAAATTACAGGTATGTATATGTACAATCCTTTCATCTGGAATTGGTCATTCATTGTTTAATTGTTCTTTATTGCGACATACTATGACCAATCCATTGAATGAAAGACGTAGTCACAGCATGAACAAAATAAAAACTTTTTTCTCCACACGAAATTCAGCAAAGAGAAAAACAATATATTTCTCGCAGCGTGTAATAATGACTTTCCGCTTGTCTGCAATAATTATTATGCTGTTGTTATTAAGTGCCAGGTACTGGTACTTTATAATAATACATGGTGGGAGCAAAAATGTCTGTCTGTCCGTCCGTCTGTCCGTCTGTCCGTCCGTCTGTTGGTGCGATAACTCAAGAACGCTTTAACCGATTTTGATG
>JAQFYG010000104.1:0-52057 GCA_034694325.1 Entomobrya corticalis
AAATTGTTGAAAGGAAAATATGCGCTTTTGAGCCGGGTTGGTCCCAAGATGTTCCAAAAATTTAAAATACATTTTTGGCGTCCGAGGGTCAAATGAGAAACTTATGTGTGTGTGTGGGGGGGGGGTAAAAAGTAAGTAAGAACATTGAGCACATGCATGTATAGTTTTTTTCTCTCCAGTGCAGAGTGGAATGTTTCTCTCTGTTGGCGTGTTTTTGTCTAAGAATATTAATCGCAAGTGACATTGTTCGCCTCACTGTAGTACTATTCTTTTTAAAGTTTCAGCAAATGCAGAATAAGAAGTGGAATAAGACAAGGATGAAAACGTGAATATGAGATGGACATATGTTTCCTTCCAGTTACCCAATGAAGCAGCTCTTCTCTCGTCTCTCTGGGCGGCAGGAAGTGAGAAAGAAACACACAATATTCTATGCATAATATGTCCTTGTGTGTGTGTTCAAGGAAGGAGTCTTATTTGTGTCGCACTGTCTTTGGTGGCTTTTTCCCAAAGTCACACGGACAAAATGAAGAACGGGTGCTCGACGACACATGTGTTATGGCTTGCATAAGCTATCGCCGTCGTCATCATCAGAGAGGCGAAAGAACATGACATCCCTCAACTACAACCAGTTTCGTTCTTCCGGGTAATGTGAATTGAACACAGAATGTGGGGAAGGGAGAGAGAGAAAGATCCTAAGGTGCCAAGATGAAAAAATACCTTGTTGGAATACAAATAGCTTATAGTATGTGTAGTGGTGGGGAAACTACTCAGTCAGTCAAGGAAGAAGATACTTGTTTTCCCTTGCCCTTAAGTCAGCTCTGCATAATTTGCCTTTGCCATCTTTTGTCTACTAACTTGTCTCTCTCTCCCTCTTTCTGTGTGTCTTTTCCATACACAAAAACATACTCTCTCTCTCTCTCTCTCTTTGTATTTGTGAATAAGAGAATCGATGATGATCAAACTGAACAAGATGATGTTGATGACGCTCCTTTCCACTTTCAAGAGAGTAACATTGTTTTCCAGGAAAGCCATCAACACTTGTTTTGTCTTTTCCTTCTCACAAGTAGATACATATTGATAGAACCTCTGCTGGATGCCCCATCTCATTTGATGATATACTTTCTCTGGCTGATATAACCGTACATTGATCCAATTCACACGTATAGGTATGTGTTTCCACGAATTTCTCCACTAATACCACATGACATGCCAATACTAAACACACCAGAACACACTACCAATTTCCGGACAGACTCTTCGCTAAGAACATAATCATTACCTCTGGAGCTCTGAGCGAAAAAGAGAGATCACCTTTGTTGCTACGATACACCCGGATTTCAGTGTTTCTTGTGCTAAAGTAAAAGTAAAAAAGAGCAGTAGTGTGCAAGAAGAGCGATACAAGGTAGCAAACATGAGCACTGATTGTAAAAGAAGATGATGAAGAGGGATTGCGTTCATGATGATGTTGGCTGAAGCTGGAACGAGATTTTACGTCTATAATGAAATGAAATGCGATAACAACAATGTCTGAACAGATTATCTTTTCAGTTTCTTTCTACACACAGCTTGTCTGTTTATTAGTACATCGTTGAATTAGTAGATATAGTCAAGTCTCACAAGTCTCGACGAAAGCGTGCTTAAAAATTTGAGGAAAGCTCTCCGGATCCAAATAATTTTGTCACTACTCAGAAACAATTTGTCAGGAAAATTTTCATTTTGTTAGCGCTGGCTGTTTTGTTACTACAATTACTATTATTATGAGTACAATTAGAAGCACAAGTCACATCCTTGTTTCTTTGTCTTACCTTAAAGCATTCCTGTAGTGCTCGATGGCTTGGGCTGTGTTTCCCAGGTCCTTTTGGAGGTTGGCGTAGTTGTAATGCATTTTCGCATTGTGCGGAAGTGTTTTAAGCCCAGATCTGCGTAAAATGGGAAAATGATGCCAATAATAATTACAGTGAAGAGAGAATGCTGTTAATGATGATCATGCCTCTACATTACATTGAACGGTAGAAATTTGCATTTTCTACCTATAAAATATGAATAGGGATGCATATCTACAAAAATGTGAAGGTAGAGGTATATAGAGAGAGGAATATAACATGACAAATTAATGGCAGGGAATGGAAAATGATACGTGAGCAAAACAAGAGAAAGTGAAAGAGAGTAGAAATTGGTTTAATGAAAGAGTTTCAGCAATTTTGTGAAAGGAGATAATCTTCAAAATGAAATATCAGGTTTGCATGTGTATGCTTGGTTTGTCGAGTTGGATGGATAGGTTCGAATGGATGGCAAGGAAGACGAAATGAGTGTGATTTTCAGTTACCTTTCAACTCGACCTATTATCATGTAGCATACAGTGTCATGTACAATGAGCGACAAATACTTGCACACCGTTCTGACAGGCAGAGAAAGAATGAGAGGCAGATGAAAGTCAACCAACCTTTCTACAGGGAAAATCGTTGTTATTAGTCAAGACTCGAGGAAAATAGTGGGAGGAAATAAAACGTATAAAGGAAGAAAAAGGAAAAAAGAGGTAACAACGAAGCCATGCATTTATTGTGGAGACAGAGAGGAAAGGGAAAGAAAAGACTCAGCTGAACTGGTTTTCATTGTAGTAAATATGCTTTATAGCTTGGTCGTCGTCGTCGGTTTGTTTGCTTGTTTGCCTTGTCAGCAGCAGCAGCAGTCGTATTGCCAGAAGAAGTAATAGTTATAGATATTTATAGAAGCAGGAGCAGTAGAAGTATTGTAAAAAGGAAAAGCATTTTAACGAGCTCCCTTGGTTTTCTCATGTTTCAGTAGATAGGCTTTTTCAGAGGAACAGGTACACAATTCTTTGATGTCACTCTGTCTTAATGCTTCACTGCATGTTAGGATTGGAACATCAGAGGAAGCACTAATTATCCTGTGGCCCCGGTGGGCGACAGGTGAAGAACATGGAAAGTGGATTCAATATATATGCTACAGTTTGTGTGTAAAAAGGAAATAAACCAAGTTTTACAACACACTGCCATTTAACATTCCTAGCATGAAACTAACTTTGGTTCAGTGCCACTGTTGGGGATCTTTTCCTCCGTTTGCCCTCCCTCTCTTTCTCTAGCTCACTTTTTTCATTTATATACCTACCAGCCAGCTACATTGCCTTTTCTTGCATGGCTTTATTTTATTTAGTTTACTTTTACTTTACTACTATGTCGCATGTATAGTAGTGCAAGTTTTATATATATCCTCCCACACCTTAAACTTGTAGTAACCACTAACACGACCGTCACTATTGCTACTCCTACTACTGTACTATTTTCCTGGCTCATGTGTCTCAAATACACACACCATGATGATGATGTGGTGGTTGGAGAGAGAGGAGAGGCTCACTCAGGCTGTAAATTGAGGCTCAAAAACTTTAAGAAACCACAAAAAAGAAACATGAAACTTTATATCGACAATAACAAATGGCTTGAAATGAAAAATAATTTTACGTCAACATTTTACACACTTATTGCATCTTCCCCGTTTTCCCTCTCATCCACTCTACTCTGCTGCTGCTGCTGACTGCCTCTCTTTCGCTTCGTCCAACCGCTATTTTTTACTTGCGAATAGCTAGTTAGTTACTCTTGTTTTATTTATCAAGTGGCAGAAGTGGAAAAAGATATCGCTCGAGTAAAAGGTGTCAGGCATATAAAAATATATTACAAAAAC
Organism: Entomobrya corticalis; assembly: GCA_034694325.1. Classification (NCBI taxonomy): domain Eukaryota; kingdom Metazoa; phylum Arthropoda; class Collembola; order Entomobryomorpha; family Entomobryidae; genus Entomobrya; species Entomobrya corticalis. The sequence goes on from JAQFYG010000104.1 coordinate 3,700, forward strand.
TGGAAAAGGGAGAGAGAGAATACGGGAACAAGGTTTATTATTATTATTATTATTATCGTCACAACAACTGTGCCTAACTTCCCCTCGTTTTTGTCGCAATAGGAATTGAAAAAGCCAGATGCAGACTCATGTGCATGACTAAAGGCCTCTCTCTGTCGTCGTGTGACAAAAATGTGAAAATTGTGTGAAAGACGAGAGGACAAGGAAAGGAAGAAAAAATCAGAAAGGAGGAACTAGAAATTTGGAAAGAAAACTAAAGACGCTTCTGTTTATAAATGAGCATGTACTAGTAGAGAAAAGATTGAAAAGAGGAAATAGAGAAAGTGATAAAATGAGTAAAAACGATGCAAAAAGACAAGAAAGGGATGGTGGTGGGAGTGTATACTTACTACAGGCATTATTATTATTACGTTATCAAGAAAAACTTACGTAAAAAGAGATTCCCTGCTCCTCCAGTCTTGATTCCGAACCCATGTTTTGTACCCAAAAGTGGTGAGAAGAAGTATGAAGAATATCTTGGTCAGGTTGACTTGCACAGATTTTTGTTTCAGACTCATAATTCTTTCTGCACCAGCACCCACGAGGAGACTGAAACCAAAGCTGTCAAAAAGCATTTTGATATATTAGTTTTTGTACTTACAATTAAACAGACGAATAAATAAATCATCCCACTTAATCACACTTCTTAATATTCTATTTCCTTTTTTCTCTTGCCCTCTCTCTCTCTCTCTCTGCGTTGGCTTCCCTCTCATTGTACACTTATAATATACTGATAATAATTCCACAGTGAGTGAGTAAACTGATCTCGAAAATCCTTTGACCACACACATGGACCCTCATTTCTCCACATTAATGGACCATGCAAAAATATATAAATAACTAGCTCATTGTCTATGTAAGATTTTTTTCCACCACTTACCACATACAGACTTACACAACTAGTCGTATTATCGTCCAAGCCTCTCATTTATTTATCCATGCATGCATTTTATTATTATAAAATCTACTATTGTGTGCATGTTTGAATAACCCTTTTTTGCGGAGGTGTCTCCCAACTTATGCATATTACTTATATTTTTGCGCAATAATGTGTGTATATACGTATTTGTAGGTTGTAGTCCTTCCATACATAAACATTTTTGAAAACTAGCCTTTCTCAACTGCAATATGGCCAACACGTAATAGAACTCCTCGTGTGTCCGTATGAACTACTATATGAATACTAGCACAATAATACTGTATTACTCAAAAACTCAAGCTTTCTCTTCGTTGGTGGCGGTGGTGATTGTTACTTGGAAGCAAGCAAAATGCCCGTATTTCACTTCCTTACCATCATCTCCGGCATTCATGGGCTGAATATATATCAATGTCTATGGTTTCTTGTCCCAGCCACTAAACGAGAATTTACTGTTATTTTATTATGAAATTACCCTGTCTCTACAAAAACGAGCTTTTCTCACTACACCCATGCTGCATGCAGCTGCACACAAACACAGTAGTCAATTGCTCTGAAACTGCTTGCGCCTTTTTTCTTTACCGTCATTGCTACAACTACCACTGTTACCACTTTTTTATTCGGCTTGCACAGAAAGACTACTATTATATATGCAGTAAAACAACAACTAACACAATATCCACACTCTCACAGAGATACATACACAAAAACACAATCTCCCCGTTTTTTTTCACTCATTTAACCCGCTAAATCCGTGAATATTCACTAGGTCCATTTCTTCTTTCCGACTTTCATTAGTTTCATCGTCATTCGTGCATACTTGTCTCACAAAAGCGGAAAGAAAAGGGGATATTTCATGAATACGTAAGTTGAAAAGGAGCTTGACGCTACAATGTTCTTTGTGCAAGCTAAATAATGTATGTATCTATCCACCATTCAAAATAATAAGTGCGTGTGCATCTTTGTAGAAGTAGTAGTAGTATGCCTATTTACAACACTCTGAATAGAATACTCCTTTTATTTTTTACTCTCCATCTCTCTGACTCTCTCTCTCTCCCTTTTTTTCGACTTGGTTTTCATGTGTTGATGGCTGTTCGCTCACTCACACAGAAGCAGACCTGTAGCTGTTTCTCAATTTATGAATGAAATTAGCTCCAATCTAATTTTCACTTCAACACTGCTCTCTCCCCTTATTCTTCTTCTTCAACAATTCTTACATTTATTTCCATTGTTCTTTTCCTCCTTTTCTGTGCTCGCACAAATTCACTTTATCCCTGACTGGTAAAAACTTATTTATTATTCCTCTATTATGCATTTATAGTGACCAGGGGATTTTTTTACTGGAATCTTTTATCCTACCTACCAGTAATCTAAAACCCCTCATTATTTATTACCTCAGTAATTTATTAAAATTGAACAAGAAAACATTATTTCCACTTGCTACTAAAATTTGTTTTGCTTAGACAACAAGTGTAGCTAAGTAGGCGGGGGGTAGTAGCTAGGGCTATAGGCAGATAGGGGGAAAATTACATTAGTTTTTTTGTGTGCTTTGGGCTTTCATTTTTATTATTATTCTCATTGCCAGTATTTACATTACCTGAAGGCAGGTAAGCGTTGAACTGGAAAAATACCTCTCTGTAAAAAATATCTAGTTCTACCAGCAGCCCTGAGACAACTCTGAGAAATGATGGTATTTAGAAAACACTGGATTCTATTGAATTCAAGTGAAAACATTTGAGGAAGAACATTCCTTAGGGAAAACAAAGATTGATCAAGTAGAAGTCAACAAGTTCTTCTCTCTTTTTTGCCCCCTCGTTTTCTCAACGACTAGTATTTTTGTTTTCATTTTATTTAACTCACCACCACCACCATCACCATAACTTTTTGTAGTTTTCATCCGGTTTCTACAAAAGAAAGTACGAAATTTGAGAGAACAGAATTTTTTATTTCTTGGACCCTTCTTCATCTATTTCAGCTTTAAAAGAGGTTTTCCTGGTTTTCCTTTCATTTTTTCTCAACTACAACATAATATTGAACAAAACTTTTAAAATATATATCCCATACAAATCATGTATAGCCTCTCTTTCTTGATCTTTATTTGCTCAATTCTTGTCATATGTATGTATTTAGAAGTTTTGTAGCTGAGAATGTGTGTGGGAAGAGCCCCTTTGATGATTTCTTTAAAAAAAGGGAAACTAAACAGAACAAAAACTTAACGTGCGTGTAATATGTACATGTTTACGACGTAAAACCGCGTTTGATACTTTTCAGCGGTTTTTATACGAATTTTATTTCATGTATTTATTTATCGTCTTACAAAATTTGTATGTACGTGTACCTGAGACCTGAGTTAGCTTCATCCCTGCTCTTACACAAGCTGAGATGAAAATGATGGTGGAGAGGGGAAAGTCAAAGAGAAAAGTAAAGAGACTACAATATACGTTTTTAAAGAAAGTGAAGCAAGAAACAAACAAAACTGCTATTCTTTTTATTGAAGTTTGCCTCTTCCTCTTGTTCCTGTTGGCGAGTTTTTTTCGTTTTCTATTGAGTTTTGTTTCAAGGAAAGGTTTAAAATTGTTTTTAATACTGACTGTTGTGTTGCGCAATAAAATTTAGAAAGCTAAACGCAAGGTTTTTATGGTGTTATTATGTAAGTCAGAATTTTTGAAAGTCGTTTTGAGCATTATAATATATAAATAAAATATAAATCTAGATAATTTAGTAGATATTTAATCCCATCTTACCAGTCTCAAGTTTTCTGTGGTTAGTGAATAGAAAATCCTCTTGCTTATTCAAAATCTTTAAAAATAGGTTTGGGGAAAACTGGTTTGCTCTATTGGTATTTAAGTCTAGTCTTATTTTCACCATATTGTTGTAGTGGACAAAATGTTAAAATTACATTTTGGTCACATCAAATATCTTGTCTACACCTCCATGATATGCATATTTATAATGTTCGAATCCTGATTGAAGTGAACCCTGCACATGCCAACACACTTTCCACACTCTACCATTACCATTTATATAAGATTTCTAAGAAAATGGAGTGCTGGTATTGCTTTTAAACCCTTGAAGTTGTTTCTAATACGATACGGTTACATATTATTAAGAGAAGAAAGGAATACGTTTCAGTAAAGAAAGTAGATAAGATGCAGACAAACATAAAGTTTAAAAAATGTAAGCAACTGTTTACCTTGGAATATAAAGAATCCGTTCAGCAACGACAAATCCAACACGAAACAGGAGGTTAGATGCTGGTATAAAGGGGATGATGAGGAACGTCAAAGCTACCACCACATCTCGGCGAGTTTCCCCCTGCGAATTTTTTAGAAGCAGACAAAAAAAAGTCAGTTTTCGAGTTCAATAAGTCGATCGATCAAAAAAGTGCCTTATGTTCTATTCTTTCAAAAGAAAGTACACGAAGCAAAAGAGGAGGAAGAAGAAGAAGACAAACTTTTTTATAATAGCGTCTTAAAAAGGCAAGTTATGTGAGCTTCAAGTATAGACTAAAGTGCATGTTGAATAAAAGTATATGGGTTGGTGAACTATTAGAATCGCTATCGAGTCACGTCTACTTTGAGGTTTTTTGGACGCTTCATCTTTTTTCTCTTTTTGCTCGTCTTCCCAGCTTTTCCACTCCTCTTGTCTTCTGTTTTTTTCTTTAGGGAATCATTGACTTGACTCTTCCGTCAACACAATGGTCTGGGAGTTGAAGCGCAGAGCAGAATATCCTCAAAACATACACTTCATTCTCCCATTTCCCCTATCATTTACTTGCCCCTATTTACGGGCTACCATTATCATTATTATTATATGTGGGTGAGTTTATATCCACATATTATTTTATAATAATAATAATAACTATGCCATATAAATATGCATTAGTATTTTTATTATTATTATATTTCCTCTAGCAGCAAGGCATAACACTTTGTGATTATGTGCAGAAGACGTATCATTAAATAAACTTTTAAATATCTAAAGAGCAGTCGTCAGAAAAAAAGTCATTCATTCAAAGTCGTCATTTTCTCCACAATTCCAAAACTTTCAAAGATTCTTCAACTTAGCTGGGGAGACAAATAATATGTAGAAAAAGGAAAAGGGAATGAAGTAAAATGTTGAGAAGCGCTTTCAAGTTTATTTCTTCTTCTTTTTAAAAAACGTCGGCCATTTAAGCTGGTAGTGAGCCGTATATTTATTTTATTTTAAGCCTCTTCTTTAAGATTCGTGTTGTTTTTAATGAGTTCTTTGGGAAAGCTTTTTCTAGTTTGTTTAGCGAAGGGTAAACTCAAACGGAAATCAACAGGCGCCTTATTATTTATTATTTTTTTCTCATTATTATTACTGCACTCAATTCATCTAACGGGTTGAGTGAAAACGAAATATAAATATTTGGATAACAGCAAACTTTTAAAAGGAATGTTATTGGTACGGAAATAATGATAAAGCAAATATTTATGAAAAAATATATTGATGTGGACAATCATTATTAGTAAATAATATTTATAATTATAAATTTATGAGAAAAATGATCTCATCAACTCACCTTGGAAAGGGGGTAGACGCAACTTGCAAACAGTATACAATAGAAAATGAGACAAATTGGCATACGATTATCCGTCCAGCTCGATATCAATGGGATGGAGCCCATTTGCCAGTCGTAATTCAATGAGACGGGCGCAAGTAATAGCCAAAAGTTGAACGCAGGCAAATATGCAAACGTCCGAAACCTGGAACAGTTCCAATCAACGATGTTACGATTCACTGTGCATGAAATAATGCTCATTGTTTTTGGTTTTTACTGCAACTACAAGTTATTTGCGCATTGAATTCATGTATAAATACACCACAATACAATACACCCTGGGTGGCACTTTTTCTTTTTCACCTATATGTTGCTATCATAAAAACGATCAGCATTGTACTCTGGAATTCTGTTATTGACAGCGTTCTGTAAAATTAACGACGTTTGAAACACCATTTCAAAATGTCTAGTGAAGTCATTCAGCTTACCTTGTATATTTGCACCTTGTGAATGATGCTGGATTGTCTTGATCAGAAAACTGGGGTAAGGACCCTTGAAGCATCAGAATGCGAAAGCACACCAGCGAGAAAGTCTGTAAACAAGCAAATGTTTGAATGTTTTTATAGAAAAATAAATAAACACACATTATCTTTTGACGATTTTAGTCTTCCCATAAATGTAATCGAACTGTTTTACTAACATTTTACTTCTTCTTTTGTATCATTTATTTATTTACTTGAACTGGTGCTTTATTTTCACATTTATATATCACTGTAGTAAATATAGAACCTCATCAGCCCACAGCAAACTAGTAAAAAAGCTTATTCAAAATAAAAATTACTATACAGCTAACGTTATCACTATCTGTATCTAATATAACATCATTTTCACAATAAAAGATATTTACAATGCAATAATACAAGGAAACTCTTTTTTCCTTGTTGGAAAGTTATCTTTATTTGGAGAAAAAGTTTCCTGCATAAATTTAATGTACCTTGTGAAAGTACACTAAAAAGGCATTCTCCTCCTCATGGCTGACTACTTTTAAAATTTACTATTTCCTGCGTCGTTTCACTCTTTTAAAAAGATGAACTAAGAAGTTAATGTTTCTTCATGCAATATTTATAGAGGTCAAAGAAGCAATATAGTACAGTCGTGTTAGCAAAAATATACCCTCTGATTTTCTTCTTTAAAGAGTTGCGCCTTTGATCAAAAACGATTTATTGTTATTGTTTGATTTTTTTTCTTCATGGAGAAAAAAGGCAGACAAAAGAACAACAGTACTATTGCTTTCATGAAAGCAGAAAAGACAGCCTATTGTAAATAGGTAGGTTCAATGGTACAAAATAATAATAATAATACTTGTTGTATATGCCAAGTCATGAATGTATTCATGTGTATTCATTTTATCGCAAGTAGCTTTAAAGTGCTGTCATCATTTATTTATGAAACAATTGAAAAGTATCAAGTATCATATAGAATGCATAAGGAAAGTAGGTAAATATAAACACAATGTCTTGCATTACATTATCTTTCCCGAGCGTAGGAGTGAGTAAGTGCTCTTCTTCTCTAACCTGTGAACTTCAATCTGTATGTTTTCATCCTTGCCGAAACCCTTACTTCATCACTCTACTGCTCCTCTTATATATTTATGTACAAATGTCTAAATGTGAGTGTTTTATAAAGACTTTTGAGCAACATTCACCGTATCAGCAGATTCAAAACAAGGGTGAAATGGAATTGAAGTGAGTTTTTTCACTAAACATTTATCGCGCTCTTTCCGCTTCAATTGTAATAATGTATGAAATGTTATCTTTCCTTCTTTTCTCATTCATTTCATTCACTCATAGAAAATGGGAAATTTCTCTTCAACGAGTAATAAAATATGTACACGTACTGTCTGCATATTTACTAGCATGAATGTAAGCTAAGCTGAAAGAAAACGACGTGGATTTTAGGCATTTCTGTATCGTTGTTCATGAGCGTTTACTCTTGAAGTGCCTATACTTTCTGTAACAAAACTTTTATAAAACATTTTACGCACAAACTGAATCCCAGAAATATAGTCGTAGCCGTGCATAACTTTGAACTTGCTATTTTGACGACTATTTTGTTATTTAAGTAGTAAGTATGCAAGGCCTATGTTCAGATTATTGTCTAAAAATACTAAATTTTAAAATCATTTCATTAACATCGCTACAAATAAATACCTTAAACTCTCTATTCATCAGGTTTATTATTTCCAAAATTGATTCTTTAACGTGTAATCTATTATAGAAGTACTTGTTCAAGATGTAATGCAACTTAATGTAAAATCGTAAAATTCACAACTTTCTTAGTATTTATTATTTTTAATCTGCAAATAAAAAATTCAAGTAGGTATGTACACACTTACCCCAAGCGCCAGAAAGAACAGTCTCCTCAACACCTGTTTCATATCTGAAGTGATCTCCCGTATTGAAAAGTAGCTGAAAAGAGAAATATCACACAAGTTCCAGGACTTATTAATATTCATTCCATTGAGTCTTTCGTTTTCGGTTCCTTTTTACGCAAACGAATATACTACTATAGGTATACTATGTACACATTCTCATGGCGTTTATTATCCTTATCATCATCCATACATTTATGCATTTTGTTTCATCATCATGATACGCACATGCACGTACCTTAAACTAAAGCAAAGTCATATTTTTATAAAGGTTGCTCACATTTTCCATACCAGAAATTATACGCACTCCCGTAATCTGCATAGAAAACAGAGAATGAAGCATGATTCTTGTCTTCTTTTTTCTTTCCTCTCATGTATCTTTAGACAGAAAGTAAACGGATGTAGGAAGAATTTGAAATATTATGAACGAAAAAAGAATCCTTCTCTTTCTTTCTTTATTTCCTTTTTTCTCTTCCCGTCTGCTACTATCAACTATTACAACTACATACCCATAATATATTCCGGGGAAAAGCAACAAGGCCCGTAGAAGTGAGGAAAGAGTATAGGGGGGAACGGGAAGGAAACTCTTGTGCACGCGGCAAAGAAAGGAGAGATGATAAGTAGTACGATGAGGATGTATGCATGTATGCTTGAGAATATATGTATGGGTGATGATGCAAACTAGGAGAAAAGAGTAATTTTTTATGCTACACCAAACTTCTTTACCTGCCAGCAAACGTTTCGAATCATTGTACGTGCAATCTGCTCGTCTTCTTATTTTTTCTACTTTTGCTACTACGTAAGTTTGATGAAATTCATGAGCATCTCCAGACAAGGAATATAAAAACTGCCAGCCATATAACAACACAACTACACTTTTAACTATCACCACCATCGTCATCAGTAGCAAAACTCGGCATTGAAACGAATACATTTGTTATACTCCATCCAATCTTGATACAGATTTACCAATGTAAGTCTACTTTGATATCTGCTTTCTACACATTTTTATGTGAATTTGTATTATTGTTATTATTGTCGTGTGTGTATCGTGCCATTTATAATGTATTACGTTTGCTGACGATATTATTGGTCTTAACCTGAACTTTATTCGTGAAAGTGTAACAATGAAAAGCATGTATACAACGCACAGATATAATATATATTTTTAAAAAGTCTCCCCTTCTCTTGAAAAAGTGCTTATTTTTATTTTCTGGGTATGCCATTTCCTATACCACGTAACTGTTGATGTTAGTAGAATAAACCTATAAATGTTATCGCTATCATGTATCGTGCTTGAGTACAAAATGGGGGAATGGAGAAAGGGGTAAGAAGACACAAAGAGGGCAAGAACATGTAGATGTTATTTGATGAAATGATTATAATGCGGTTGAATTCTTCATCCCCATTACTATGATTCCTCGAAACTCTTTTTGTTAGTTTTATAGTTCTGATGATAATGATGATGACGACAATAATGGTGGTGTCAATAACGATAATTTTGTTAATTATAACACTGAAAAAATGAAGTAATGGAATGTTTAAAAATACAAAGTTGAATATTTACTTACCTCAGAAAATAATGACGGTGAAGAAACACATCCCAAACAAAGTTGATTCCCAAAACAGTGATCCCATGTTCCTTTGACAGCATTGCACCAAAAGCAAGAGCAATTGAAGTGAATAAATGTTTGTTGCTGCTGTTCATCATTCCATTCTTTCTTTGGCACCTGTGAACCGGAAACAGAATACCAAAAAGTATTAAATATTTGCTTATCTATTCATAACGGCCTAAAAACAATCCACATGGAATTGATAGTAATTAATTATAATAAGGTATTATGTTGTCAGTCAGCCCACTCTTTTAATTACTCACACACAAACACGTCAGCAGCTTCGACAAAGATTTATACGAATTTGTCATTGTCTGTCGGGAAGTTTTAGCTTTCTAAATGAGAAGGTCTTACATACTTACAGCCTCCTTTTTAGTAAGGAGGAAAGATATGGATTAAAGATACGATAAATGTCTTATTTTTCGCACCTCTCATAGTTTTAACAACTGCAAAAAACTTATTTTATCTTTTTTGCAGGAGTACCAGTGGTATAACCTAGGCGATACGCTATTCCATGAAATAAACTTCTTCTAAAGGCGGCCTCATTTCATCAGACTTTGCCTCCCGAGAAATCTTCACAAATTTCATGTATCAAACGGGTACACATCTTCATTGTTGACTTAAGCATTCAGCACTGAAATTAAGCTCGACTGACAGTACCGGCTTTGGGTAAGATAATAAGCGTAAAATGCGATGCTCTTCTTTCACATTGTTTCGCATCCGCTGTCACATAGTCCTTCTTTTCTTCTTCTTCCTTCCAATTTTTCCTTCAGTGTTATTATGGCATATTAGTTAGCTTATTTTCAACTACACGCAACGGTATACATAGATGCATAACATCATACATTTTTGTATAGCCAAGTAAGAAGGCTAGTGGTGGAAGGAATCCAGGAGAGATTGATTGGATACCATATTTCCTCTATATTTTCACTATTTTTCACTCGTGTCAAACTCAACTATACTGTCATATCATCTCTCGCTCTCCTTCTCCCTATCCTTTGGCTTTTCCTTCTCTCTTGGTGTGACAATTGTCAGTTGGATCCAGCTAAAGGATTTATGACAAGAGAATGCGTGAACACATTTTTCATGTCTACTAAGACCCTTATTTATCCTGAATTATGTCCATGTCTTCTCACATATAGGTATATGCTCTTAATACTACCACCAGTAATGTCGGTATTGCCTTCCTTCCTTTTTTGTCGTGCCTCTTTCACCCAGTGAACTCTGAAGAGAGGGGTTAGTTAAAGTCAATGATAATGCAACTGCACTGCATACACATACAAGTACATACATATATACGGGAAGAGAGTCATCACATTTTTCTGTTGGATCTATAATGGTAATCCATTTGAAAAGGTTGCTTTCTAAAAAAATGTGTACGAACATAAGACAAAGAGAGAGGGAAAAATAAAATAGAAGAGAGGATCTTCTCGTGTCTCACCTAAAAGTACGTACCCTCTTAAAGTATAATTTTTCTTTCTTTGACTTTCGTTTTTTTTTGTCTTTGTTAAACTTTGTCACGTGAAGTTGGCCACATCATCGTGCTGTATACTATCCTCTAAGCCATGCACAGATATGACTGTGCACATGTATCTAATAATATATATATCCTATCATATGTTATGTTACTTAAAAGAACCATTACGGTTTCACATATCATCTTTGGTTCTGGTAGAAAAATTCTTTCCTGTTCCACTGTTCTTCTTTTTTTCTCTCCAAGGTTGAATGACTTGAAAAATTGGATGACCCTTTAGTCAAGCCATAGCAGGTCTTCAAGGATTGGATTTATGCCATGTTACAAGTCTTTTATAATATTATATACAAAAGAATACAAGGGTTCGATGCATGATCTCAAATACCTACTTACGTAGAACACCAATATACTTCTATATTTGGAGAGTAGTGAAGTTATTATGTTGCATTTATATGGAATAGAGTGCTGATGGAGTGAACTAGGAGCATTGTTAGTTGAAATGGAGAGACATGAGACACAGAAAGAAAAGAACTAAGGGAAAGACTGAAAAAGTAGAGAGAATCGGTGAGATGTTGCTGCTGCTGGTGGTGGTATATGGTGGCGAGAAAATGCTCAAGTTTCACTCTCTCAGGATTTGTTACTTTTGTGCTCTAGTGTCAAAAAGGTTATAAAAAGTGGACGGGTTCGACATATGAGCTCCTTGTTTGGGATTACAGTACTTGATACAAAGCATGCTTGTGTATGTATTATAGATAGAGTCGACAGAGAGTGAAAGATCGTGGAACAGAGGCGTCTTCATTTTTTCTTGCTATTCGACTTTCAGCTGCCATATAACGATAATAATAGTAATAGTACCTATGATCATCTCGCAGGAGAACAAATAATAGTGTCTTTGGATGAAAGTGATTGGAATCAACAACTAACAATGCACAAGAGGAAAGTTGCGATTTTTTTGGCTCCACATCTTGAATACCGGCAGCTGCAGAGGCAGCAGTAAAACAAGCTGGTCTTTACGAGGAAAAGACCAATGATGACCATCTTTTATTTTTTATGTTTATCTTTCTACACAAGCAAATTTCTGTAACGAGAGGAAATATTTAGGAGAAAAAGATTTGGTAGAAAACTGTGCTTTGTGAGAAATATTTATGTTACTGCCGATCATACTAGTAGAGTATTGTCATTACCCCATTTTCCATTTATCGTTTTAACCATATAACGGAATAAAAATCATTCGTTTTTCCTTTGTAAAATTTGAGACTTTTTTGTGAAAAATATGAAAACACTCATACTCTTATGTTCACACACGTTTCATTATTTTTATGTGTCTACTTCTTTTGCTTACTTCTTACAAATTGGGTTGCAAATTTAAGAGAAAGTGAGCGAAAAGAGAAAAAAAGCTTTTTTAAATTCATAAAAACCTTTTTTTCAAATGGATCTTGTGTAAAACGATGATGATGAAGTTGTTATTCATACGTTCTTTTTATTATTATTTCTTTTGCTCTTCTTTTTCTTTCATTTTTATTGCACACAAGTCTGTAGCAAAGAGAACACAGGTTTGCATAAAAAAGAGCAAGCTCACTTTTTTCTTTACAGCAATGTAATTTGCAGTTTTGTATGCAAAAATTGCGAGGCGATCTATTATCTTTTTCCTTGTCTTAAATCATGTACACCTAACACGTATGTGTACCCATATTAGCATGTATCCTTTGTACAAATAGGGGAAGAAATAAGCTTTTTTAATGGCAGTAAAGAAGAGAATGGGACAGAAGAAAATGAAGATATCTATTTCACACCAATGTAATCACACGACATAAAAGAGTAATAATGTGCTGTCTTTAGACGATATTTTTAGTGCGTATATATCAAATTCATTTTCCTCTCTAAGAAGTGGAGACCTTTTCCCTCTCTCCCACAAACACACACTTTTCTGTCTTTTTCTAAATAAGATACAATCTAGCATCAAATTCCCCCTTTTCTTTTTCTCTTTTAGATGCATAATAATAATAATAAGTATATTATGTAACATGCTCAAACTTCCTACTACAACTATCATTTCACTTTAGGCTTATTCCATACTTTCATTCTTTTTTAGCCTGGATGGTTCTGAGAATATATTCAACTTGCGGCAATCTGAAAAACCACAGAATGAGCACTTTCTCTACTTCCACCAACTCCTTCCTTCCCTGCATGGTTATGTTTATAAATACATAAATGTGTACTTCTCTCCCTTACATTTTTCTTCCCTCAGCATTACCACATTTTATAAAGGAGAAAATCCACAATTTTCATAGATATATTATTAATATTATTATCTTTATTATGATATTATTCTTTTTCTTTTATATTTTCAATACACATATAAATGTATACTCAGACTTCATTCAGAATACAAGTAAAATTCTCAACTTTACATCACTAAAACCGTAACAAGTATTTTTTTCCTCTTCCTCTCTCTCTCTCTCTCTCTCTCACTTTCTTTTTCTTTTCTCATTTTTCCCTTAGAGTAGTTTTTCTCATTCCAACAATTCTCCAGTGGTATTCTGTGGTGGTGGTTGATATGGTATTCATTCCCCCACAAGGGTGAATAGCAGACAAAAACCTTTCTTTTTCTTCTTGGTCTTCTTTTTTTGTGTACTGCCGCTGCTTTAACACTGTATCTGCAGGAACAAGAAAACTCTTGTGTGCTTGCTGCATGTAGTGGTATTTGTTCATTCATTTCATCGTACATGCATATATTTCACATGATGGATGAAAGTAATATGTAATATTATGTATCAGAGAAGAGCTTCCTCTCACTCTTTCCTCATCTTCTCCTTTTCCTCTCTTACGTTTCTTTCTTTTTTCACTATTTTACTACCACTATCTTGAAATGCACACAACCCACAAGTAATCGCCTTATCTTTCACACTTTATTCCTTCTATTTCCACAAGTTTTAGCACAACGGTGCAGTATGCGTTTTTTCTCTCTTCTTTTTACGTGAATTCTTCCCAACAGTTGTTGAAGCACAAAGACAAGAAAAAAGAAAAGCTTGTTATATAAGTAGGGAGTTGTTCTCTGTCTCTCTTTCTCACTCTCTCAGATATTCTATTACTTTACGTGTGATATTTGAGAAGACAAAGTACATATAGACGCACAAGAAAAGAAGAGAGAAAATTGATGTGAATAAGCTAGTTGGTGAATAGGTAGAAAGGTATTAAACGAGAGGGAGAGAGAGATTGCACAGAAGGAAATATAACAATTTCGTGGTAAAATAAGTAGCATCGTGTTCATGGTCCTCTCATCCCTTTGCTAGTTGTTCGTATTTGAAATAATATCTGTCTCAGATATTATATTTATTAGGACGGATTTATCCCACACATACAAAATAGGGTGATGATGATGAAGAGCCAAACTCTTATTCTTCGTTTTTTATCAAAGTAGTACAAAAGAATATTACACAGAGCAACTGAAGGAGAAGATGCTGTTAACAGTTGTGTAGTGGTGGTGGGAGATGATAATAATAATATGATATAGTGAAATGCATGCAATTTTTGTAAGAAAAAATTTGAAAAAGTGGAGTAGTGCAGTGCATGGTTGCACACTTGTAATCATGTCAGTACTATGTATACCCACATATTAGAACGTGCGCACCATGTTGGTATGTTGGCATGTTGTTCTGTGTGACGTTCTAAATTTTCTTCACGCTTGATGTACCAAGGCAGCAGCAAACTATTAAGTAGCGTAGTGAAAAAACGGAAGGAAAACATCAGACGAGAGCGTTACCAGTGCATGTGCTCGCCGTTTTCTACTTTTCTGAGAGTGTGGATGTATCATCCTATTTTACATGAATAAACTAGGATATTTTTCTCATTTTATGTATCGGCATTATCATCTGCGTGTATCCTCATCGTTGTCATCATATGCTTTCACTGAGGCTTACTTCAACATCATTGGCAAATTTCATACTGCCGCTGTGTTATTTTTGCGTGCTACTCTCTAGAAAAAAATCAGAGTAACTCTGTTTTTCGTCGAGTACTTAAAATGCAGTATTATTTTCTAGAGCAGAGCAGACATTGTTATGGTATGATACTTTCTCCACCACCTCGCCACTATCATCGTCGCGGGTAGCTAGCAAAATGGTGCTCTAGGCACAATGGTTTCATCACAGCTGACGGTGTCATATTATATCATATCCCGTTAAACATATATGCAGCTATAAGTATCGAGTTACATGTACGTTGAACTTTACTATATACAACTTTGCTTCTGTTTACAAAATAGACCAACTACCTTTTATGGAAAGAAAACGATGATATAAGCTAAACCAGAGATGAAGATTGGACGGAAATTCTAAAATTCACTCGCCATAGTTAATGTTTCGTAGAATTAAAAAAATTCGATATACTAGTGTAAAACATTGATATCTGTACGCTAATATATTTTAAAATCTTATACGTCAACAGCTGATCAGGAATTATCTATAGAACAATGTACAGTTTTATGCATACCTATTCAATGTTAATCTTTTGTCTATTCGACACTGATCCTTTAAATAGAAGACAACATTTAGCCGCTTTTACCATCTCTAGACTACATTGACATCGAAGTTTGTATTATTCTGAGCTTTTTCTTATACTGCACATGGCTGTTTAGATGGGGACGGCGACACACTCTCGTGAATAATATAAAGTTCATATGAATTTATGAGTACACAACAGACTCTTCAGATAATCATCCGTGCAAATAAAGAATAAAATGTAGCCGTTTGCCCAAAACATTTCTGTACCGCGTAAAGAAAGACGAGAAAACATTGAAAAGAGAGAACGAGAACAGAAGGGCAACGGTCCTGAGTGGGATAATATTATAACAAAACAAATACAACTACCCAGCACGTTTCTTGCTGAATGTTTCGTTTTCCACTTCCTCTTTCTACGAAATGCTTAACAAGCTGGTTGTAATTGTAGTATGCTTTATACATGCTACACATTATATATTCTGGAGCACATACCATCGCCGTACATGCATTTCGAGTACCAGCAGCAGCAAACTAGGCTGGAAGATGGGTAATATAGCACGCTTTGTTCCGTATCGTTGTTCTGGAGAAATAGCCAAGTTAATGATAGCTATCCACTTGAGATAGAGAGAAAGCGCTGCAAAAGAAAGTCCGCTTATACCGTTCACACTAGCATACCGTATATACATACATGTTCTCCACACGAGAGGAGAGATACAAAACAAAACTGAGAAGAAGAAATGGAGTGTTATGAAATGAACACTACACACTGTACACCCAGTCATACATAAACAAATAAATTTACACGAAAACTTACAGCGGAATAAATCAGAGCATCGTAAGAATTTATTCAAGCGTATATTTATTAGACTACTTTAATATCCCGAGGGAAATACTTTTTAACAGATAATCCTATTAAATTTTCTATTATTACCCCTAACGAAACATATCATAATAATTTTGTGAAACTGCGAGTAAATTACCAGCGTCGTTTCTTTTCCCTTCTTTTTTAGTGCAACTTCTTCCTGGGACTCTAAATTGATAAGAACATCCCAGCACTACTACTACTTCTTTCTTTCAGGTAGAGTTACTCCAAACTAACAATAAATTTAAGCATAAGTGCTTACACATGCAAAAAAATATATAGGTAATAATAATATGAAGAGTCTATACATTACCATTTTTGTATTGTTATGTAAGCAGCTCTAGAATTTTTACTGCGAATCTAAGAGGGTCTATATTTCATGAAATTGCGATGATGGTGATATTTAGAACAGCTTATAGTTCTAGTCAGTGAGTTTACCCTGTTCTTGGAAAAAATGGAACGAGTTTTCGCAGCACAAAGATTTTTTATGAAATGAGAAAAATAATGAATTTACGTCATCATACGCAATGATAGCAGATGTGCTACTAGCATAATAATGAGTCAAGGAAAACAAACAAGTACAGCTAATTAGACATGTTTCCACGTGTATCTATGTCTATATGTTGGAGTGGGAGTGTGTTTCGCAGAACATATCCATGCCTCTCATGTAGTATTAATTTGCATGCTTTTTTGTCAGTTTTCATACTCTCTTTTGCTTTCCATTAAGTCTACTTTACAGAGAATGACATGCAATATTCAATTGAGTTGAGTGCGTCAGGTACATATTTGCCATGATTTAAAATTCATGATCACCAGAGCACGTTTTCCCGTACTGGGAGACTGAAACGCGACATGTGACAAAAAACAGGGCAAAAATGTTAGTCGATGGATGAATGAATGGATGTAATAATACACTAACAAGTTAGATTATAACAGTTGAATAGAGCCAGGCAGCTGTCTCACCATTCTTTCTTTCCCCCCATAAATATTTTATGTCAAATGAAAACAGAGTGAGAGGAGAGTAAGGGCACACACACAAAGTTGTGCAAGTGAGTTAATGTATTAGTGATTTGATATGAAAGTATTTTGTCATGAAATTGTGTACCACCATCACAACTAACAGTAGAACTGCACTATAGTTACTATGCAGTCTACACTTTACTATCAGAATTCTCTCATGAACGAGTGATGATTACTTTACAATTGCCGCTGTACACACCGATTTCACACAATTTTTGTATATCTTCTATCATAGATTTGCGCGGCATTATAAATGTAAACAAAGAGTGATCAAAGACCATGCACACTTGTCACTGTAGACTGTAGAGAGATGTATAGAATGAAGGTCTGCCCGTACGCACACCATTTTACTCAGCTCAGAGTAAAATATTTGCATAAACCTGAAAGGGTGGTACGAGCTTCCATTTTATTAGTGCACTGATGGCATTTACATTATGTATATTTATTACGGTACATATAAACTGGGAAAAGAAAGCAAGTAGTTATAAGCATAGTTGTTATGAGACCATGGGAATGACTCAAATATAATAATATACAAGCAAGTGCTATTATATAGAGCTTTCCAGGACGAGATATCAAACCAAGATAGGGGAATTAATCAAAACCAGGATGTAGAGCCGTTATCTGTGACAGAATCGACAAAGCAAATTTTCCCGTTTCACAAGTTTTCCCCGAGCTCGTCGCTTCTACTTTCTTTCTCCGTCTCCCTCTCCGCATTTATTTTCACAAAAGTGTACTAGTATCCATCTCCATACATAAATTTTATTTACTCATACGAGGATATAAGGCAGTAAGTTGAATATAATACTAATAACACACATTCAGGGAAGTATATTAATATTTGCCATGAATATATGGGAAAATAATAATGATAATGCGAAGATTTAAGACTTGAAGGCATTTCACCTACCTATTTAGTCAACATCAGTCTTCCGTAGTTCCGTATACATTTTCGTGGCAAACCTGTTTAATACCAATATTTTTGTTATGCGGTATTATTCCGACCTAAAATCCCAACAAAAGTAGACATGAACATTTAATACTTTAGGGAGAAAGGCATGTATATGTTCATGTCATATTTTTTGCCTTAGCTTTGTAGTACGCGTATATTGCTGTTGAAAGTGATGAATATCTAGAGTTTTTAAGCTTTTCCCAAACGACAAACTAAGAAAGAAAAGTGCACATTGAGATGCATTAAAAATAGCCACATTCTTAGGAAAGTGTGTCAAAGCGGCGAAGAAGTTAGAATTATAGTGTATTATTATCGCATAGGAAAATCTCTAACAAATACAATGATAACTACCTCTACAACTGCTATAGTGCAAATGTATTTTTTGTCTTCTTGTTGAACGCCTTTGGCATTTTTAATGCAATAATGGCAATATACATTACCTGTTTAAAACTAATGATAATGCTAATGGTATTTTCAACTAGTAGCTTAATTTTCTTGGATGTCTATTTTTATGCTTGACATTTAAGAATAAAATTCGCATTTAAAACTTATCTCCAGAGGTATTGTTGTAGCAACTTAGTTCTTGCATATTCTTACACAGAAAATTACCTCACGGTTTTTGGACTTATTTATTTAAGTTACCACGTCTAAAAATGGCATTGCAAATAGAAGAATATAAAACTACAGTAGACTAAGAAAAGTAAAAATAAAAAGGAGCAACCGATGTAAGTTTTTTTCCTCTAGAAAGTACGACAGGAAAAGGAAACGTAAGAAGGGGAAGGGAAAGAAGAAAAAAGATACATGGAATGTGATGAGAATCTATAACAGGTTTCTGTTGATGATGATACCGATGGTGATGACTATGCATGGTGAAGGTGAATAATGGCCTGCATACAACTGCATACTTGCTACATCTAAGACTGTTACCGTATTGATAACATTGTGGTATTTAAAGGAAAGGAAGAAAAAGAGATAAAGATACTGTGATAGTATGTACACACATTTCCACTGTTACTCATTGTCAGTTACATTTAAACATATGAAAAAAGTTTTCCACTCTGAGACTGAAGCCAAAGACTTTTCCAGAGTACTTTGGTGGAATATAGCAAGGGAGTAATTCCAGGTAAATATTTACCAGTGCAAATTGTAGGGAAGCATCAAGATGAATAATGCATTCAGAAACAAGACACAAGTTTTAAGCTAAATGTCATTTGCCGCTGAAGTTAAGAAATACATTTGAGAGCGCGATGTGCGTTTGTTGGTATATATTTATTAATGAACTGATAATTTTTATTTAAAAGTTGTTTGCGTTCGTTATGACAACTTTGACAGTTTACGTTGTCTCATTTTAGTTGAAATAATTTTTTAAAGAATTTATCTGTTTTGGGGTAAAATATTATTAGAAAGGAATTATTTGTCGAATTAGAACTGAGCATTTTCTTGACTTTTTAATATTTCTCTCAAATTGCTCGCCTTTAATAGACCTATATGTCTTTATCCTAACCACAGTTGATTGTATCATCATCGGTGTTGTTATTAATGCATTTGGTAGCTTTTCCCTCCTGTTGAAGCATACACTCATTTTAAAAGAAGCAAGTCTATTTCAAAGTATTAGAAGTAAAGACGGAAGCGACGACGGAATAATTTATGTGTCTGTCTGGTTTTATCGTTTTTACATGAACAAGGTAAAGGAAATGAAAACTGATGTAATATTAAAGTGGCAATAATAAGCATTGTGAATTATTTTTATGCATGGACCCACATATACATACGCACATATTGCTCACCTTCGGCATTATGTTAAACTACGGGAATGAATGCGTGCGCAAAGCAGAGGTACACAATTCATTTTTATGATGAAGATTTAAACGAACAGATTTACCTTGTGCCACTGTAAAACATTACAGGTACATATTATATAAAATAGCGCATTGTGCTTTTGTAGTTTATTCCACGTAATTTGGCTGCCACATTATTTGTGTTTACGTGTGAAGAAAAATGAAGGGAAAAGAAAAAAGGGGTGAAAGCTTGTTATGTTAATTTCCAAATTGCGTTGCAATGATTCTTTGTACTCATGGCATGCTGGTAGTAAAAGTATTAACTGAAAACGGAACTCATAGCACAGAAACCCAAAAATATATGTACATAGATTTAATAGCAGCATCAGAATAATATATATTTTGTGAATATGGATTCAAGTATTTGTACATAACTTTGTATTTACAAAAAATGGCTGGCGAGGAGCGCTTCAATGTTGAGTTGGCATGTATGAATGCATGTTGTGAGAAAGAACGAAAACACCGTCCAAATGACCTGTCAAAGAAGACACCTTAACTTCGAATAAAATATGTGGTTTTTGCACCATCATACCCCTTTGACACGCAGCATCGAAAAACGGCATACATTCATACGTAGTTGTGTATATTACACACACAGTTTATACTATTTACCGTATATACAATGACGAAATTCATGAATGACGGTGCATAAGGGAACAAGGACTATAGTAAAAAAATATTATTCTGGCACCATCCATCCATCTCCCTCAAAGCTTCTACTCATCGCACAAACGACAGGAGGAGTAAATTTGCCGCAAAATGTACTATTTGTCCATTTTGAATGTCCTGACTGGAACTGAGCATTTCTATTTGGTGGAAGTGGTGGTCGTACTATCAAATCTTGTTTTTTTTATGGGAAGAATGCACGAAAGGTTAATCTAATATGTAGCATTGAAATTTGTAAATACATTCTGAATACACAAATAAGTTGGTTGTTTATATATACACATTGTCGTTTGAGGACCTATCTCTGCTTATATTTACCGTCTTATTATCTATATTGCAACTCTATTGAGTCTGTTGAAATACAATTATTGAGTAAAAAATTGACAGCCACATATAAGCTGCATTTTACTCTCAATCAACCTTCTTGCACAAAAGCAAAACTTTTCCGAAGAAAAAGGCACAATGAGCAGTGTTTGAAAATTTTTCTTTATTTCTAAAAGATACTTGAATAAGTGTTTGGGAAGTTGATGTGGATATGACAGCAGGGGAAAAATAGAAAACGAGAGAATATAAAAGGGAAATTTAGATTGGTGAATGAATTTTATTATTCTTCTTTGAGGATGAGAAAGAGGAAACCTGTATGCCACACTAAAATCGATATCAAACAGATTTCTGTATTTTTTCTTTTTCAATGCGTTCGAGGTAGCAATGGATGGCAATGGAGGTGACCGTAAGGAAAGAGTGGGAGGAGGTGATGGTGGTGGGAATAGGAGAATGGTTTTTGTATTGAAACGAGAGGAAATGTGGTGGTGATTATAGTGTGTGATAGTGGCTATGATGACGATGGTAATAATAATAGTGAATACCAGAAGCAGAAGATGTGGAATTATTTTACATTGCCATTTCTAAATGTATAGGAAATAGAGCCAAAAACTTTCATTCATCAGCAGTTGAACATTTCTTTTCTTTCCCTATTTCTACTATCCTCCTTCTTCTTATTCTTCTTTCTCTATCTTTTATTCTTGCTTATTTATTCATGAGGAGCAAGATAAGAATTTTCCTTGTGTTTTCACTTTTCACTTTTAGATATTTTCTAGATGATACTTGGCATTAATATCATAGTTATTATTATATTTCTCGATGCCACTACAACTCCTATTCACATTACTATATCCTTTTATCACTGAAGTATGCATGTGAAAAAGTATAAAAATGAGAAGACTTTTCTGTTTGATGTTCCGATTCATTCTCCTCCTGAATTTTTATTATATTGGCAATTCACACAAAAAATACTCGAGTTTTCTTTCTTTCTCCCTCTCTACCCCACTCTATTCACACCGTACTGAGATAACTATTTCTTTTTTAAATGTAATAAGGTATAAGACAAATATCTAGGCGTATAATTTGTCATATAACACATTAAATATATATCATTTTTATTTTCCAGTCCTGCTTCCATTTATTTATTTATACAGATTGTGCAGGAATTTTACTATTCTATATTCTTTTAAAACCCAATATCAACATGATATTTCTCGCCATTCCTTTTGCTGACTAGTTATTTAGATGTAATAATGTCAATAACAACAGCAGTAGCAGGAACGAAATAGTGAGGCACCACACAACCACGGCTACCGGAAAAGCAAATAAACCCGAAAAGCGAAGTAATATGAATGATGATGGTTATTGTCCGGGAATGTTGGTTAGTGCTCACTTGTATCGTAATAAGAACACTTACTTCTCAGGCCTGTCCATTTTCCAAGTAGTTAATATCCAATACTTTATATCACCCAACCACTCCACGTTGTACTTTCCCTTTTTTCTCCTTTTGTTCGCAATATCGCTGTTGTTGTTGCTGCTACTGCTGCTGCTCTCGAAGTAAATAACGTATAATATTGTATTGTATAATATAGCGATAACTATAGCATTTCCGTTGTAGATGCATGATGATTGCTATGAAGCTTTTCTCTCTTTTCCTTCTTCTTCGCACGTAAATAAGTGGTAAGATTGCCCATTAGTATGCTCAATACCTCTAACAAGCATCTTAAGAAAAAAAACTCCTCCAATCGGACTGAATGAGAAAGCGGGTGCTTAGGTTTTTTGATGATCATAACGATGATGATGATGCTGGTGAGTTAGTTTTGAGGAACGGTATTGTAATATGCAGGGACGGAAAGACCAACAGCCGTGTATCTATATCCAGCTTTCCACACTAATCATTTTCCACGTGAGATTTTTCCGCTATTATTATGTACTTTTTTGTGTAGAGCTCATGCATCTCCTCTCGGCACAACCAACTGCTCCGAGGTGTACTGTTGACTGTATATCTCAACATCGCATTTTATTATAAATATATCCATCTACCCCATATACAAGTTTGAGCCTTTTGGGTGCAAAAGGGAATAAGTATTACTGCAAAATAATAGTAAAAGCTGAGGATCGGAGGAGGAGAGACTCAGGTGCAAGAGATTTTCAAATCTAAGTAATTGCTTTTCATATCGACTAAAAAGATGTGCACAGCTTCAGCTTCCTTGTTTATTTTCTCGGCTTGGTTCTCCCTTGCTTTTACTTTTTTTTACAAAAATGTAATAATAATAATAACAATAATAACAATAATAATAACGTCTATAATAATATGGTGTGCCGCTGTATGGGCAAAATGGTCAAATAGAGAAAAAGAGAGGCAAAGCTTATAGTCTCCTGTTAAAAAGGAATGCGTGAGTGAAACTGAACGTTTCTTTTTATCTATTGCCAACATGAATAGGTATAGTATTATTGCTTATAAATATATATAAGTGCATATAAAAGCTGAGCAGCGCATATCCCTTGATGATTGGAGCTTTCCCTGTTTTAGATATTAAACACGTATATATTTTCAGAATTTTCTGTTGATTCCCTCAAATAATAGAAACTTCTGTTGATTCACTCGATTATTTGTTCTTTTGCTTATGTTTTGCTACACAGGCTGCTAAGGAATGCTGTTGATGCTTAAAGACACACTTTTGTACTGGCTGGGTTGGATACACATTTCATAAAAGGGATATTAAGCGATATAGCAGTAAAGCATAATATGCCATCACGTAAGCTTTGCTTTCCCCGTAATGTAATGAATACGAGTGTCTGCTGCTTAGTTGTTAGCATTAAAAGCTTGATGGGATTTGCTCCATGTAGAATTCCGTATTATCGTCCAATTTGCCTAATTGTTATATTAGCCATGTGTTGCAATCATAGCACATGTATACGTGCGTTGTTGTCTAGGAATTTTTATTCGAATGTAGGAGCAAGCATCGGTGTTGGTGCATGTATCTTTACTAATTTGCAATGCATTATAAAGTCCTTCATCTACAAATTAAAATGAATATACCTATATACAGATTTTATACATGAAAAAGTGCACCGACAAATGCACAGATACTGATAGTCATTTTCTGCATTGTATATGTATGTTTGTGAACTTTAGTTGAAGACATTAATATAAAAAAACTGTAATTTTAATTTTATTTGGTATTAGAGTTCTGTTTATTTACGTATCCCATGCTTCATGCCTCACCAATTTAAAGACAATTTGAACAAAGTACAAGCTGAAAATTTTAGTCACTCCCTCCGAAATCCGATTCTTATTTTGTAGTAATTTAAGCCTTTTGTCTGTCTGAACATTCAGAAAGCATTACAATGACACATGGCGGGTACGGCACGATCAGAGTTAAGTGCATATTAGACAAATTCAATATTTTCTCGTACTACTTTATGCACACATTGTTGATGATGGACCGTTAAACAAACAGATCAAATCTTTGGTTTGCGTTTGAGAGCTAAGCATATTCTGGTAATGGGCCTCCAACCCTTTCATCTTTTGTTTGTTACTTATGTTACACATCATTACAAACGGCGTGGTAGAAACGAGCAGTGCTCTTTGTGTAAGGGTTCCGACTTTTTACCATGATTTTTTTCGCACGGCAACTGGATACGTTTGTAAACACACCAGTGAACTTCCGCTATGGTTTTATTCTATGGCCGGTACTTATGTGCAATATGAAGGCAATACGTTGCTTCGTTGAAGCCATTTATAGCATTTAATACAATAAAAAGAAGGCATATCTGAACATAAATATACGCTTTTCAGCTCGTTCAAAATTTGCAAGAAATCTCAATTTAACTAGCATTCAAAAGTAAAGAAAAGAATCAGAGGCTTTTCTTTCTTTTTACGTGTCTCGTCTTTCATTCTATAAAAAGTAGCATCCCATTGGAGACAATTATGTAGCTATCAGAAGAGAGAATGTTGGAATGAGCGTGCATGTATTACACAAGAGGGGAAAGTATAAAATACACGAAAGGGTTAACATAAAAATGCACACGAAAACGTGGAATGTGCACATAAAGATGATGATGTGATGCAACTTTCTTTTTCGGTACATAAATGTGGATGAGAAAGTACTCCATCGAAAGTGAAATGATTGGGGCATGACTTAGCATGAAAATGGTCAATTTTGCTGGAACAGAAGGCAACCAACTTCTTCAGAAATATGTAAGCATCAGAGTGTATGTGTTTCTTATATTAACTAAAAGAAAGATAATCTTAGATGCAGTAAAACATTTGATAGAGGCACTTACATTCGCTTATTGAAGTAAAAAACACTAGAAAGCAGATAGGTGGATAATATGAAAAACAAAAGGAAAATTGCACATAAAAGCCCAGAATTTTTTTTCAGGTCTCATACTAATAGCGTTTTTAAGCGTGGGCAGAGACGATTCTCTATGTTACTACATACAATACTGAATACAAATAGATACATAATTGCCCTGGATGTATTTACACACACTCAAAAAAATGTTCAAGGAAGGCTTGAATAACAAAAAGAGTAAATTTTGTGCGAAGTTGGTATTGTTCTCGCAGTTATAATCGATGGAGGTCTTCCTCTCAACGGAAAAGGTATCATCAGTAGAAGGCACAGGAATCAGTAGGTCATAAATACTATCTCTTTTGTTCCTCGCTGCTGTTATTATTATCTCCCGGAAGATGCGCTCATATTACCATCATCAGTCACTACTGAATGATAACTTCTTTTCGTGTGTTTTCAACTCTGATTGTGAGGATATTTGTGCGTGTGAAGATTTCACTGTTTCTCCAAAGAATTTTTACATCTTGTATAGCAGAAAATTATCACATGGCTACGTTATATGGAACAGAAAAACACACTATTTTTAGACGTGCTCCAGAAAATATCTGTTGTTTTTCATTTGTTCAACATTGCCAAGTATAGTTTTGCTGGATGAGATGTCAAGTAAGAGGGAGATAGAGAAAATGAAAAAAAGGAGAGAAAAATACTGAGATGGGAACCAGAATCAGAAACTGAAAAGTTGGTAAAGCGCGAGAGACTACTACACTTTTTTCCTGCAAATGTAGAAACAAGATGTTGTAATAAGTAACTGTGTGTGCGAGTAGTATGTACAGTCATCCGTGTTACTCTTGCCAAGACCTCTTTCTATCCTTTTCTTTCTTTATTCTTAATCTTTCTCTGTTGTTTTCCTGGGAACATGAGAGAGAGAGAGAGAGGGAGAAAGCAAAGAAGCGAAAGGAAACGGTGACTCAGCTGTCTTGCCGCTTCATTGGCTCGCTAGAAAGGTTTGTTAGCTTTGACAAATCATTTCCTTAGCGCTGATGATAGGATGATGGCTCATATAGAGAATGTACGAAGATGATGATGTATATATGTTGAAAAGTATAGATGCTGGTGCATGCATGCCTCTTGGTTTTTTCGGCTGTTTTCTACAACATAAAGAGCCCTTTTCATCGGGTGAACTACACACTTAAATGCCTTTCTGGTCATTTCTTCGCACACACAGGCTAAGAGGTTATACTTTAGTGAAGAAATGGATGGAGATTTACAGATGTAGTAGTAACGGGGATATAGGTGTTGTGTATGTGTGCGTGGTGCACACATACAAAAACATCTGTATTCTTCAGAGGATCTCTCAAAAAGAAAAAAAGGCTCTATTCTTATGATGACGGTTTTAAGCACTTCTCATGAGAGCTCTTTAAAGAATGCATTTACTGTCCATTTTGACTATACTCTTTTTGACTCACCAGACGTACGTAAATAAACACACATAGACACGAACTTATTACCACCCGCTTTCTGGTTTGTATTCTGATAATTTTGGAAAGATTAACAAGTCAGTACTTAGTAAATAGTGTAAGCTAACTAGTTGCCGGTTTTGTTCTGACAAAATGTGTGTCCGTCTGCATGATATAATCGAAGCTGTGGGTGGGGTGAATTCAAATTTTGTATAAAAGTAGGGAAAAACGACGAAATGACTTATTTTCATGTTGCCGGTCTACCTCTTTACCTAGTAGTTGGAAAACTATTTTCCTGCAGATTCTTATTAAAGGGATGAGTTGCTCAATTTAAGAAGCGTTAGATTAGATTAGGTGATGGGTACGATATGAGATTGCAATCAGACAGAGGGGAGATTGTGCCCATAATTTACGCTACTTTTGTGTAGTGCTGTTTTATTGCAGCATAAATAAATGAAAATAAGCGCTACACGAAATGAGTAATTATTATTATATTACTAGAAAATGCACTAAAGCGTCTTGTTTCTTGTTTGTTTTTATCTCCATTTTCGTCGTGTGTGCAATAAAGTATTCACAGCCATGCTGTGATATTCCACCATTAAGCCACGCATGTATGAAATTAACACGTACTGACAATAGTCCACGTTATTACAGCCACCACCACAAAATGATGGTCTATTCTCCTGTGAAATATAATGGAAGGAAATAGAAGGAAGAGAGTCATACGCATAGAATTAGTAATGGAAAATCAGAAAAAGGCGAGAGAAAAAAGTTCCATATTCTCCCATTACCTCCCTTGTTCTTAAGCCTCTTCCATCTCCCTCCTCCGACAAACAATCTCATTTGAGATGGATGGAACTCTCTCTCTCCCACACACGTAAATATACACGGACAAGCAAAGCATAGAAAGGAATTAACCAGGGATACAATAAAGTGACGTTCTGAATAACATCATGTGGTGGGCAGGGGAGAGGGAAATTGCAGTAAAATTGAAACTTTTCTTCTTTCAAACAAATAAACAGGAGGAGTGTTTCTAGCAACTTGTAAGTTACTTGGCAGGGATTTTTGTTATAAATCCCCAAAAATATACAAAATATATGTTACAGCTCTGTAACAATATAAATATATATGAAATGGAGAAAGAGAAAACACATAAACATTACATATTACTTGTGCACTTTTAGTCATCCACACCAAACCACACCGCAGTCCAATACATACTTCCGTGTACACGTGCACAGATGCACTCCCAGTATTCTAAAGTAAGTGAATATTTTCAATAGTAACTATTGTCTAAAAGCAAGTCGTTATGCATCTGTAGCTTACATCCTGTAAAAACTTTTCCTGTAGTATACACAAAAAGGAACAACTATAAAAGTAAAGAATCTTTACATAAATATTTGGTGGTGGTTTTTGTATATTGCACAAAATATTATCTAGATGATAGACCAATTCTTTTCTCTTCTCTATTGTTAGCATATGGACAATACCATAATGCAATATAATATACAAACTTTTATATATGCGATGTATGATGAAAATGGAAAAGTCTGCTTCTAACCAATTTCACTCAAGCCATTAACAGCATCACCCACCCACCACCACCAAAAGAGAAGCAGTAATAGCATTAATGCGGTTACTTACTTCTATTAGTACAAAAACAACAACAGCAACAACTTTACTATCTGACCAAAGCATTATTGCACTTTCGGAAGCTTTAATTGTGTGTGTGTATAAGTTTTCTGGGTATAATATATATTTGGTTTTTGTTTTTCCGCTTTACTTTTCTATTATTTAACTTGAACACGACAATAACAAAAACCAAGTTTGCTTTCTTTGACTGACTATATTTTGTACACATATAATATGTACACACAAATATGCGATGATGATGTAAGCGTCTCAAGCAGAAACCGGTATGTGGTTTTGGCCATGGGGAAGAAAGTAAAATAATAATAATAACAAGAGCAGGCTTGCACTTTGCACATCAAACTATTTCCCACACACAAAACGAAAGGAGAAAATCCATACAAGATAAATAAAATGCATCGTCCTCCCTGTCGTTATTCCCAAAAACATCAAGTCAACATTACAACAACAACAACAAACGCAGAGTGAGTAGTCAGCTAGTGAACACTTTTTATTATGTAACCAAGTGTTTATAGGTATGTACTACGTACACACATTGTATGTAAACTGGCAATTTTTGGATGACTGAGCAAACCTACAAAATCCCATTAAAAGTTATAATAAAAGTTTGCATTACACTTTTTTAGTTCTCTCTCTCTCTCTCGTCTTTGAAAAAAGCGAAGAAAAAACTCTGCACATTGCGGTACATCAATTCATGGCTCATATGCATGTGCTTCCTAAAGGCATATTACATTCACCTTTCTCTATATGCAGCACAAAAAGTATAAAGCAATAATGAGGGATGCTAAATAAAGTTTTTTGACAGTGAAAGTTGAAAGTGGTAGTGAATATATAAAAAGGCGAAATCCCGCTGGGAAGCATTTTGCACTTGTCTGGATACAAAGTATGTATTTATTCTTGCGGTATGATTTAATGGATAGGTTGATGGGTGGTATGCCCTTCCTCTGCTTGTTTTATCATTTTTATCACAAAAGCATAATAAACATAGCAAGTGCACACACACACACATTAAATAGCAAACATCATTCAAGTCTTTTTTTTTGCAGGGACCACTATTTTTATTGATGGTTGTAGTGGTAGTAAAATCCATCTATGTTGACAGGGTAAATACTATACACTTCTCTATCACTCTTTCTCCCTCTCTCTTTTTGCCTTTCTTTTTGAGTTCATTATTAAATGGTGTATTGTATTGTAAGTAAAGTAAAGTGAGTGGCATAGTGGTGGTGGACACCATAATTCCCACCAAATAATGGTTTGCATTTTCTCTATAATAATGGAGGTAAAGTGGATGTGGTAGTGGTGGTATATAGATGATGCCAAAAAAATTCCTAGGACATAGAGCAAAGCAGCAGCAATGGCATGCTCTCATTGTCTCGTTTACAGACAGAGTAAATGTTGTTGGTGGTGGTATGCCCTTTCCATCTTTGCTTTTTTTTCTTTCATTCAACCTGTCCATCCAAAACGGAGTCAAATATGTCACCAAAGCAGCTTTTAGGAGCGGCAGAAAAAAAGCTTCTACTACCTAGAACACCATCACTTTTCTCTCTTTTTTCCTGCGTATGTTGTTGCCTGGCATTCTTCTTCTTGTTGTCGTTTATCGAGACGCTTCTAAAGGCATAGCCTACATAAAATAAGTAGTGTGTTCTGTCAACTTTTCCCTTCTTTTTTCATGTCACAATATGCAACCAAATAAACAAGTACACTATATATACACCTTCATCATCATCAGTAGTAGTAGCAACAACATGAAATCATCAGAGCCAACACCGCCACCATAATACCACCACCATCATGCAGCCAAGTATTCTTCCATTAATTCTTTGGGATTTTTAGGAATGATGATGTGAATAACCTGACTCCACCGCACATGTTTCTGCATTCAAACAAATATTCCACTTTTTTACCTTTCTCATTGCTTCTTTCTTCCTTTCTACTCTTTATACTTTGGATACATTCATACAACTACCACAAGGCTACCAAACAAAAACTTGATGTTACTTCACAGACATACCACTCAATACCATACCACCACCATAGCCACAACCACCGGTCATTAGTTTTTTCCTCTTTTTCGTTCACTTTTTTTTCTCTCTCTCCCTTTTTCCAACAAAACTATTTAAGTGTTGTATGAGTGGTGATGGTGGATGGAAAAAGTAGTAGATGGGAAAGTGAATTTATTATTTATCTTCTTTTCAGTTCCAAGCGAACAAGCGAACGAGAGGAAAGCAATACTTGAAAAAAAAGTTTGTTTTGGGAAGGAGGAGGAGGTGGAGGAGGAGAACGAAAACTGAGAAAAAATAAGAAGAGGCCTACCACCACACATTTTTTGACGAGCACACACACACTCTCAAGCATATATAAATACGGCCACTGCTATCATCATCATCACAACTCCTACTCGCTGCTGCTTCTCTATTAAAGGTAATAATAATAATAATAATAATAATATGAGAATGCCTACTTCTCATGGAAGTACACATGGCTAGTGTGACTATATATGTACATATGGACATATAAGCATTTTCCTGTAGTATTATGAAACGAACTGAAGGAGAAATTTCTTTTCTTCCTCTAGTCTGTCTCTTTCTGGCGCGTGTGATAGGCACAAGGAAAAAAGAAGAGCACTACTACACTCCCACTATTACTATTATTATTAATATGTTGCATGTATCTTTGCTGGTACTGCAGAACAGCATTGCCGCCACCACCAGCAGTAATAATAAATGTTGTGCAACCGTCCTCCTATCAGCAGCACCTATTATTATAACCATGCCACTATAGCAAACAACGACGATCATGCTTGTTATGCAACCTATGGACATTTATAATGTACAGGTTTGCTGTTTGCTACTATATAAAATGCATCTTACTACTCTGGTACTGGTAATATTGGTCATGTACTAAAGTTTGAGTAGTGCGAACTTATTCATAATTCTTTTCGTCTGCGATTATGCCATGTATAGATAATGTAAAAATGTTGTGAAGTACAATAACCTTTCCGAGGTTGATATTTACTCTCCTTCTGTGCGTAAATGGGGATGCTTTTTATTCTAAGCCTCCTCAGACAGACATACTCGGTACACTTTTTTCCTCTGCAGAGATAGCTCTGTTGCAGTATATATGCTACTGGCTATTTTTCTTCTTTTGAAGAGTTATGATAATATTATGAGCATACAAAATACAAACTCGCTCTCTGGGTAAAAGAGAGAGAGAGAAAGAGAGATAAGGCGAACGAAATGTCAGCGTGTCCCTGGTTCTGGATAATGGAAAAGTTTTTTTTATGCTCCAGTCGGTCTCCTCTTTCTTGTCGTTTTGGTGGTACATGTACATTGGTTGTGGAGGAGGAGGATGGATAAGCAGAAAAAAATAAGCTAGACGGAAATCATGCAGGCGGACAACAAGAGCGCTATACCACAAGCAAAAATGACCTGGGATGATGATGATCATTGTCGAGCTAAAAAATGTACAAGTGCCTCAACTCCATTCACGTTATTTTGTATTCATGGCAAAACTGTACAATCAGATTGTGCGGTCGTTGAAATGTGGAACAACAATACGGGCAATAGCTGTGGAAGAAAATGATGGGAAGGAGGCGTGCTCTGACTCAGCGCTGATTCAAAATGCAAAGACTATTTAATGTTTTGTTATCACCATTATTTTACTATTGTGCTGGGATAACTGTTTTAGTTAACTGTGAGTTAAAGTAAACAGTGAACAGCTGATAAGTCCATTACTGTGTTTTTTGGGTTATAAAATGTTTGTTTTCCAGCGCTGATTATGCTACAGTGAAAGTTGTTGTCTGTAGTGAGCTGACTAAGGGTGGATCAGGCAACCACAAAATGTATTCCCATTAAAAACTGTTAGTAGAGTGGAACAACTATGAATAGGCGAGTAGCGTTGTTACATGTATTATTTGCATATATATATTTTTAAAGACGTGAGCTGTGTGCTGGAATGGAAACATGCATGTCCAAAGATAAATAAATATTAAGTTTTAAGTGGGACTGAACAAGTACCAAAAGCTGGCAAAAAAACTTTCTTCCAGCCTGAAAAAGTAGGCTTGTCGTTGCCGTACACAGACAATCGTACCTGGAGCGAGTAGACTTGCATGTTCAGAATTTAGAATAATACTTCAAGGAGATTATTTTTTTCTTAGACTTACTACTAGAGAGAAACAAGTTTCATATTTTTAGAACTTTTTCATTTACCAACATCAAATAAAGCGGCTCATTATTAATTTTCATGTTTCTCTTCTTCTTCAACGTAATTGCTCGAAAGCAGAATATTGCTTTTGGCATCATATTATTTTTATTTCATTAAACATACTACATTTCCATGGAAATGGAAAAAAGGATAAAGCCTGAATAATAATAATAAAGTAATAATAAAGGGTACCAGTAGTACTAATAATTACATATTATAATAGTATGGGTAGGAGGAAGTTGGTAATGATTAAAAATACGCCTACTTCCACCGACCAACAAAAGAATGATAAATTCTCCTACTAATACTCAATGCCTCAAGAATAGTCCTTTTATAGTAGTTATAAAGGTAAGACAAAATGTGTATGTTTTTATAGGAGAGAAGAAAAGAAGAGTAATGAAGTGGCAAGTAGGCGCCTATATATCTGAGCACACTCGACAGGGAGACAACACAGGATCCAGAGAAAGCATTTTCATGCGTACATGCAAGTTTAAGAAGTAAGTTCAAATATCAAGTCAAAGACATCATCGTTCATTCTTCCATCTGCTCGCATGTAGGTATGTATGTAATCTGAACTTCTCTCGAGGTGCATTTTAAGAAGAAAGAAAAGAATGATGATGACGATGATAATGCGGCCACATCAACAAAGCGGCATTTACTCTGAATCTTCCTCTCTCACACACACAAACACACAAAAAAGTGAACAAGTACTATTAGTGCACCGCACACCATATATCCTACTTTAGGTGAAAACACACATATTATATAGATGTAAATATACCGGCAAAAAGTTTTTCTTGTTGTGCTATTTTCTCCTAATGTCGTTTTTATTGATTTTCCCCTCAAAGAGAGAAAAAGGGAGTGAAAAGGCAAGTCAAAGAAAGTAGTAGGAATTTTAGTGGCGGTGTGAGAGAAAGAAGAAGACAACAAAGACGTTGCACAATATGTCCTGATCATGATGGTGCTACTGATGGTAAAGTGAGCATGATACACACACACACAAGTTTTCTCGAGCATTAGTACAGCCATTAGGTTTATCGCCGTCTTCAACATCAGTCTTATATCCTCCACCGCGAGTGTGCAGTGTCAGCAGCCAACAATGACATCAACCAACCAACGGCGCAAGTTGTAGTAGTAATAATAATAATGGTGTGATGAATAGAGCTATTGACATATGTGTACACTATTATTACCTGTTGTAAACGAGGAATGAGCACAAAACGAAAATTGATGCTAGTAGATCCGCACGCCCGACAATTCCTGTCACCTGTGAAAAATGAAAAAAACGTAAAAAATTCAACATTGCATAAAGTTAGCTGTAAATGTTGTCTGTAACGTAATAATGTGAGTAGAGTGGTGAGTGAGCATAATGTCAAAGCATGTGCTATACAACAGCGGGAAGCTTGGAAAACCAGCATGCATTTTAGATGAGGAAAGTTCATATTTTATGCCTATTATTTACTGACACACTCTCTTTTTCCTCCTGAATACATCGTATCTACGTATATTATTATGCTAAAATAAAATAGTTCATTGTACTGAGCAAACTAAAAGTTTGTCCACAGTTTCTCTACTTTTGTATTTATTTACTCCATTTATTACTCTAACAAACTAAAAATAAATAAATAAATGAGAGCAAGAGTTGAGTTTCCAATTGCGAGAATATTTCACTTATTTGTAAACTGGTAATTAACATGGCTTTAATATTTTTCTGGCAAGCGCCCGTCGTCATATTTACTTCTAACTAATAATAATAACCCATGTAATATTTCTTTCTCCAGAAGTTGTGTGCATACTTATTGTAATTAAAATCGTCGACATACATTCATAATCCATAATAACAATTATAATAGTAGTAATGCATGTAATTGTCATTTTTGAAAAACATAGAAAACTACCTAAAAGCATAACTTTTGCAACAAAAGGTTGAAAATATATATGCAAAGCATGAGCAGTAACTAGCTAATTTGTGAGAGAGGAGTAGATGAGGAAAAGCTAACAAAGTATTTTTACAAGGATTTCAAGGCGTGTACACGGAACCATTATTTACAATGAACGTCCTGTGTACTTACTTACTCTTTTCCTCGTCCTCCATAATTAGCAACTAATTTTCCTCATAATAGTAATAACAAAAGAAAAGTCCTATACTTCAGTATAAAGCTGGTAAAATATTGCTACAGAAAAACAAACTAAGCCGGATTCGAGTAGTATGCTTTTTGCAAGCAACATAAAAAATAATGTTAGAATTATAATACCAAAATGACAAAAAATATAAGTTGTTTTTGCTCATTATACATGATATATTTTATGTAGGTAGTAGGGAAAGCTGGGAAACGTGTGTGTACTAACAAGAGGCCTTATGGTTGTTTTTATTTTGGACTTGACAATGTACAGCTCAATATTTCAAAATATATAGTTATAGCTCGGATACATGCAAAAATAGAGAAAGAACGACGACAACAAATCAGAAAGTAAGACAACGATGATGATGAGTAAAGGAAAGTAACATTACTGCTGGAACTGATTCTACAACAAGTATAAAGGTATAAGCAAGCGTGAGTTATCATCATCGAAAAGAAAATTTGTGAAAGCAAGGAAAAACGGAGAGAGCGAGAGAGAGAATGTAAAAAGGAGTAAAAAAGCGAAAACATTTTTCCCTTTAAGTCTTCAAGTAATAACAAGAAAGCAGTGTAATATATAAAAGAGGCAAAAAGTCAATGTTGTGTTGTTAAGCATACAACAACAACAAAAAACGTAAGAATGGATGGAAGATGGAGAGAAAAGGACGAAGGAGACATGATAACAAATGGGGATATACAAGACACATTACACGGAATGTTAGTACGTTGTAAAAAAGATTTTTTTGTGCGTTACTAACCGCTTCGGTGTGAACTGGATGGGTTGCAAAGTGGAGACCAGCAATAAAAGCACAAGTTGTAGTAACTCGAGCTACTTCCAAACACATTTTCACAAATATTGCAGAGGCCAACCCATGAAGTGCCACATTCAAGAGATGAAAGCCCATTGGGTCCAGGTCATGTAGAAGTGCATTCAATCTGAAAAAGAGAAATAAATAAATAAATGAAACCACGCTGCTAGCACATCAGATTTTTTATACTTTATATTCTAAATTATAAAGATGTACATTCCCCACATATTGTATATTATTTTTATTGTGTACATGCACACCATTTTATTTTCAATATACTTATGTTTAGTTTTCTAAGAGCATGAACCCTCATTAAGCAGTCTTATTACAGTATAAATTTTCTTTTACTGACAATAGACTTTCCCTTTCAGTGTTTAAATATATATTATAGTATAGGTATGCATCTAGTTCCTTTATATATAATACATGTGATATAGAGAAATTGTTTAAGTTAAGGCTTTTTCAAAGGTTCTGTTGATTTTCCTTCTTTCTTCTCTCTTTTTATATTTCAAAAATGGCAGTCGAAGCCTTGAGCTGATGATGTTTGAGAGTGAAAGGAGTAAGCCTGCAGACGACATGCCAAAAAATGGTGTTGTGTGAATGTGTGTATGTAGTTTTTGCTCCATTGACAACAGACAGCATTTTCATTCCCAGTAATGAAGCTCATTTATGCAATGCGACGAAGTAGTTACGACTACCACACAGTCAGTTCCACTGCTTCACTTAAGCCCACACACAGAAGCAGAGAGGAAGAGAATGTAAGATTATTTTATGAACCAGCTTATGCCTCATAAGGAATTCAAGTATGAAAAATCCGTTTTTTCCTCTTCCTCTCCTTATCTCGTTCGCCAGTTCCCTTACATTTACTTTATGAACGCCATTACACAGAGAAAAACTACACAAACCATTTATTCTTGTAATATTAAGAGTAATAGCAGTTTTACGAACATGGGTTTAAACTGGTTGTCAATCTAAAATAAAAAGGCAGGATATAATTAACATGAAAATGATTTTTATGATGCTGTATAAAATGAAGTATGTTTATTTTGCTTAAGCTGCTTGCTTGATGGGAGCAAATTTATTTATTTAAAGTACGGCATATCACATTGTGACGCGAAAAAGAAGAAAATAGATGTAGTTTTTTCTCCAACAGATTTTTTATTTCCCTCCAGGTACCCCATACAAGCACAAATTCCATCGCTATCATCACCATCATCGTCGTCGTACACATAATAAGTTGGTCATGCATTTTTCAAGAAGCGTGGTATTATTATATTCGTTTCCTATCTGTCAAAAATAAATTTGACGAGAGTTTTACTGGTATGTTGAAGCTATTGCATACATTGCTGCTCTTGGAGTCACAAGCAGATCTTGCTTAAAACTTGGATAGATAGATACATGTACTTATTTTTCAGCATTTTTTTCTCTCTCTCTCTCTCTCTCTCTCTCTCTGACTTTTTCCTCAAGTCATACGCACACAACCACCAGAGAAATTTACTTGTTTGGCCAGGACGTGTATATTCGTACGCTGGCTTTCTCGCATAAACTCGTAATAAATTTCACGTCGCGCATAATTTTTACTTTGTATTCTTGTCTATTCCACTCAGGATGAAGCGTGTACAAAGCTCACTCGTCGTGTGCGTCGTACACCGTTTTTTACCTCATCTTCTTTTCTGAGAACACACCCAGAGCAGAAGTAAGGAGTGCAGTCCTGGTTGTAGCGCAATTTGACACACTTTTTCTTTATGCTCCGCACATACAAATCAAAAGTTGTGAACCTTTTGCAAGGAAGGAAAATCGCTTTTTTCTTGGTTTCTTTTTTCGTAAATAATTCCATCATAATAACATTCTCTTTATTATGTGCACACATACTAGCATTCTGTGTATATACTTGTGTGTATTATTGCTTATGTTTACATGTGCAACGCATATGAAGCCATCTTACAAAGCAGCATCATTTTTTCTTTGAACCAAAAGGACAGCAAACCAGATTGAAATTCCTTATGCAAACTCATTCCACGACGGAGAAAATACATGGACTTTCTTACCGAGAATCTCTGAGGAGTAGGCAATCTTTGCACAGTATGAACAATCTATATTCCACGCAAAGATTTTCACTCTTCATATTTTGTTATTGTAAATCTGTGACGTTCACGCTCACAAGAGATACATCAAATGTACATATGAACAGTATTTTTATTGTGGTATATCTTTTCAATACAAGCTGGCATCTTCCCGGACAAGAGAGTTTTGCCGAATGGCTTGTAAAATAAGATCGGTTACTAAAGTTTGGGCCTTTTTTGGGCAAAATAAATGATAATCTTATCAAAATGCTGGTAAAAGTAAGTGTGACAGGAGCAGCGAGAAAATATATGCATTGTATGTGCATCTAACGCCAAGATGAAAATAATTGGCAAACTGAACAGCTTATATACATGTTAGCAGATGAATTTGGATGGCAAAAGGAGAGAAATGAAATAAGCCTATTTCCTCGGGCAATGGACTTTACAACATATTTCAAAAGGGATATGAGAGAGAGAGAGGAGGGAGAAAACCGGGTATATCACTAATACGTAATAGCATGTACACTTCTACCCCAGCTCGTGGATAGTCAGCCAAAGTGCAATAAATTTCGTTTCTTGTGAAAACTGACAGCAGAGTGAAAGTGAACGTTCAAAAATGGCATTGCATAAATATTCTATAGAAAATAGCGGCAGTTGTAGTGAGAGTGGTATGTATTTGGTGTAAGAGATAGGAGTGGCAGTGAATCCAACAGTTTAGAAAATTGATTTCAACTCTCTGCTTTCACTATTATAACTACATGAATGAAGAGAGTTGTGCTTATCTCGGCCGAAAGAAGAAGTATGGCTAAAACTCGAATACTATATTATTGTTGAAAATAAGTGCATATATCATTGCCAAGAACTATACACAAACATACCCCAAAATACAACAAACTGGTAAACTAACTCTTCACAGCGAACAAGAATATCATCTGATTTGCGCTAAACTTTTTGAAAGGTACACTCATTCATTATAAGTAACATGACTTACATTTACACGTTCATTTTCTCGAAAATACACACCAACAGCAAAAGCAACACGATAAAGTAAAATAGTAAAAGTAAAATAAAACTGCCTCCAAAATAGTTTTCGTAACAAAATGTATTTATATCGCATACCAATAGTTACGACACGCTACGCTACGTATTCTCATCATCATCAACTATTTTCGCTTAACCTAATGGGGAAAATGATATATTTCAAGTAAATAAATATGTGTTTGTAGTTTGTGTGCTTGTTTGCTTGTGTGCATGTATATTTATGTGTGTCTGTATGGTTGTCGGAAAGAAGGGCAAAAGCTTAAGCAAGCAAAGTAAAGAGACCACTTGTGTTGGTCGGTGGTGGTGCCGACGATGCACATAAGAATTTTTTGGCTCTCATTCCACAGACACATCGTCAGCCAACAAACAACATGATACAGTGGGAGCGCTGCTGGAGAATACATGAAAAATTTAATATTTATACTTATGTATCTATGTGTGTGGGAGGCGGAGGAAAAGAGGGACGGATGGAAAGAGGAACTCTTATATATGTAAAGGAAGCTTTCTGGTCGTGTTTTCTGACGGCAATGGTTTGGCTGACTGGTATTAGTGATATGGTATTTACAGAAGGCATATTATTATTATTATTATTATTATTAAGTTTTGCAAGACGAGGAAGAAGAAAGAAAGAGATCGCAAAATATTTTATCAAACAGAAGAAGAACAAGCAGAAGAAAGGGAAGGCAGCTACCACACACACATACGCACGCACACAAAGAACATCATCACCAGCAGCATTGTGAAAAGGAAGAGTAAAGAAAAAAGTGACGCTGTATTTTGGCATTCCTTCCTCTTCTCTCTCGCTCCTTAGTTGCCTGCCTGGGAGAAGAAGAATAAGAGGTGGTGGTGGAGGAGGCGAAGGAGAACGTGCTTTATACTGATACATGTTTTGCTCATTCTCTTCCTGCTTGCATAATATGGAAATGTACTTACTACTGCACATTTTCCAGCTACATACCATCATGATGATGTTGATGCCAGTCAGCAAAGTATATTGTAGCACCAGTGGCTCTGCTCCTGGTGATGGCGGCGGCAGTGGTGGTGGTAGCGGTTCAATGTAACTTGAGAATGTCGAAGGTTCTGAATTTATAATGGGATGGAAGAAGCAAAGAATGAAAATTGTGCCGTTGCTTTTTTCCCAAAGAAAGTGAAGAGATGCTTTTCTTCCTTTTCCAACACTGTATAATATACGGGCCTTTTCAGCATTTTTATTATTCTTATTCTTACTATACACTAATATTATGGCTTATTGTAAATCGGGTTGTGTATAATACACATACAAATTTTCCTGTGGCTTTCTCTACGTACTCTTTATCTCTGTCTTTCCGAGAAAAAATGTGTAAGAAGATATGCAGAAAGAGGAGAGGCTTTGGGAAAACCTTTGTGTATCAAAACGATTTTATTTTATTTCTTGTTGCAAAAAGTGTTCAGTCAGTCACTCTGGGACTAAAAAATCTCCTTCTTTTTACACTTCCTCAAAAAAAATTTGTATGTAGGCAGAGTCTATTGATTACTCTCTATTCATATGTACAATAACAACAAAAGTAATTGTAATAACGGTACGGTATTTCACCTTGGTATACTATTTGTCTACAAAAAGTTTTAATTCCATGCAGACGAAATACGTATCCAATTTCAAAGTGGTAACGGAGCATGTTCTTTTTTAAACTGGAGCACAAAACACTGAAGGAATGATTTCTAAGGTTTTCTTTTGTTGGGACTCTACGAGGAATATTTAGGAGAGAAGAAAGAGAATACTATGAGAGCAGAAATGTTTCTCAAATTCACATTCTCAACAAAAAAGGCAAAAAGCTGCATTTCTTCTCGTTTTCTTCTTTTTTGGGGTTTTTCTTTTGTTTTCCCTTTTGCACTGACATTTCGACTAAGACGGGTAAGAAACTGAGAAGCTGATGCTGCGTCAACTACCGCCAGCAAACAAGAACACAACATTAATTCAGAGAGCGGCTTATGGCGTTTATTTTCCTACTAAAAACACATATCCTATTCCGTTCCCCAACCACACTTCATATTTGCCATTTGTTGTTGTTCTGCCGTTACTGCTAGTCCATGTGTGTATGTTGTGGTTGCCTCTTTCTTATTCTGTAATAACGCTTCGGCTAGTCATACATATTATTTTACTTAACTATGTGTAAAGCATGGCATATGTAAAAAAGAGAAAAACTTTTGTCTTGTCTATATTTGTATATTTTTTGTAGTATTTTCTCTTATTGTCACTCTTTTTAAAATTTATAATGCGTGCATTGAGATATCTTGCTCAAACGCAATAGAGACAGTATCTTTTTAAAAGAGGAAAATAGAAAACCACTTTTTTATGTTATTTAAAATGAATTTGTGCCGTATTTTACTACATTAGATGCTAATGTCATCTTTTGCAAGGAAATTTTTAAAATTTATTATAGCAAACAAAAACCATAAAATAAAATGTTATTTTTCCTACACTATCATCCGTTCATATTAAGCTTTCCTAGTGTAATTTTTGTGTGTTCATAAAAAAAACTTGGAAAGTGTTTGTGTTGTACGTATGTATGTCTATGTGTGGGTGTCCGGGTCCGTGAGATATCACACAAAAGGGGTATCAACCTAGTACTTTAGTTTTTTTGTTCCTTTGTTCCATCTTTGCATGTTTATCATATATATCAAACATATAAGTATTCATTTATGTATAGATTATTATTACATTCCGCTGGTTTTTTCTTGTCTTTTTTGCACTTTCTCATGTTCCTCCATTAATGTTTTTCACATGGTATATAGCTTTTTTAACGGGTTTTACATAGTTTTCTAAGGAGTGGAAAATGAAATCAAATGAAGAAAAAAGCGAGAGAAATCAACAAGACGAAGAAAAGGAAAGAGGGAGAGAAAAGCAAAAAACTGAATGAAATGGGCCACATATGTATGCATCGAACTTTTTCCTTCTTCCTTTTTCCCTGCCACTGCCACAAAAACGACGGTGTTTGCGACCCACCAGCAGAAAAAAGATATTTTCCATTGAATTCCGTATCCTTCTCCATTTTTGCTGATATCTCAACATTCCTTTTTTTACAAAGAGAAAATCAAGAGAGCAAAAAAATGGAGGAATTCATATGTTAGATATGCATGTATACGTGGAAATGCAAGCAAGCTAGAATATTTTTTTCCCCTCTCTTCTAACGCTCTATACTTTTGCTCCAAATACTTAGATTGTTACTTGGACGTATCACTAATGTTGCTGCTGTTAGCACCACCACAGTTGATTTCGAAAAAAAAACTACTCTGAAGCCGTTACTGTTGCTCTATCAGCAAAAGTATACGCATAACTATTACCAATGCCACTATCTGGTAGAGAAAACACATGGAAAACGCACAAGTAGACCTGGTCTTCCTCTTTTTTCCTCTCTGAGGCTTTTTACACTCAAATTGAACAATTCTCTCTGTGCTAGCCTACTTTATTTCTTTGATGTATGAAAGTTTAATGATGATATTTTTGTTCCTTTCGTCTCTATTTTTTCTTCTCGCCCTCTCTTTTTTCTCTATGTATTTAGGTTATACATAAGTAGAAGCGACCAAAAATGCTACATACTTTTATACCTTTATTCCGCCAATCTAATTCTTCCTGGTCTGTGTTGATACATTATATGAAGTTTTGTTGCGAGAGAGCATGTATGTATGTACCAGTGCTGTCGATTTTCTTGCTCTTGGCTGACTCCTGTTAGACCTTTCGTTTCAATACAGTAAAAATGTATGTTGTCTTATCTCTCTAGCACTTGCACATCCACTCAATACACATAACTTACTAACTTTACTGACAGAAGAGAAAGTATGAGTACGACGAGTCAGTGAAGCCTCTAAGTGGACCAAGAAAACATGTTTCCGTTTCAACCGTCATCGCCACCGCCACCATCATCAGGAGAAAAAAAACAGGGCTACACGCTGGTTGTACTCTAGTCTCACGGTTACTTTATAGATTTGTGCCATTTTGAGTTTATATGCGCATACATAAATATATTATAAGCAATATGAAAGGAGAAAGGCGGTGTGTATCATCAAATAAAGTAGAAACTGCTTCCACGGAACAAGACATTGATCTCTCACACTGCATACATTCCTCGTACATACATTTGTATATATAACGCATATCGAATGAAATCATTCAACAGTAACAGTATAATGGACTACCGACACTAACCCACTCTCATCCTGCAGTAGTAGCACTACAGGGCATCATCGTCATCACGCTACCACCATCACTCTGAAACAATGAACAAGTGGCTCTGCACCACAACACTAACTGCATGAGTTTTCGAGCTTATAAATTTTCGCCAACCTTATCCAACTAGCACTACCACACTGCTGCTATACTCTGTACTACTACCTAATATACTATCCAAAATAAATTTATTTTATGTATCTTTTTTCATTCTCCTCTGACCTCCCTTCTTCCAAATGCGTTCTTGTTAAAAATTTTTATCAAAATGTTACCCGTTTACCCTCCCACCCGCTTCTTTTCTCTATGACATTGCTGTATTTCGTGACGGAAGAAAATCTTTCGCATTTCCTTCTTTTCCTTTGATACGCTGATTGTTCTGGAAGAAGAATTTCATGAAAGTTTCATGTGCCTCAATATAGTACACAGACAGCGAGGAAAACTCACTATCATACTTTGAACAGCAACTATGCCTTGTGAACTCGAACATATTTCACGGAATAAGTTTGCAAATGGAAATGAAGCTAAACACAAGGTACATCAGAATATAAAAGTTTCTTGTAGGTAAATCCTGCAAGGTAAAAATACGAGTAGATATGACGAAGGAACAAGTACACTTTTGTCCTCAAGTTACTACTCGCATGCATCTATTATGCACGTACTCGCATTCACAGTTTACTTGTTGTGCCTATGGGTATTGCTTCCATCCAGCTCAAAATTCCGGAATGGTTCTACGACATCTTTTCATATATTTTTAAATATATTAATCTATCTACAACAATTCCATCCATGCTTGCATTTTTAAACTCCAATTTCCGCCTGAAGACCTGGCAACAATTGTCGTGTCAGGTAATGAAAGTGGCGTCTCAAAATTTCTAAAAGGGAAGGATCTTTTTTGGATGCTAAATTATAAAAGCGGAACAACCGGATCAAAATAAAATTTGATGGAAATAGTGCATAAATCTATCAATATTTACTAAAAAAACCAAAATAATTGATTTTTTTCTGAAACGATCGATTGAAATGAAGCTGTTACAATAGATACTCCTGCAAATGGACAAGATTACATGAAATTGAAACGGTAATAGTTTTAGTACTGTGTCAATCAGCACCATGTCCTGTTTTACTGTGCTGGTACTATACTGCTCACTACATACTGTTTACTCTGAAAGAGTTTAGTTTCCAACTCCCTTTGTTTGTTAATGTCTATCGGCTTTTAGAAATATGCGTTGGACGTGCTTATCCAA
This sequence comes from Entomobrya corticalis, assembly GCA_034694325.1. Classification (NCBI taxonomy): domain Eukaryota; kingdom Metazoa; phylum Arthropoda; class Collembola; order Entomobryomorpha; family Entomobryidae; genus Entomobrya; species Entomobrya corticalis. Next base: position 47,942 of record JAQFYG010000104.1, read on the forward strand.
AGGATGTAACGTGTTTATCAGAGAAAGCAAAGAAATAAAATATCTTTATAAAGTTTTACTCTGGAAATGTAACTTGAATTTATATTCTATAAAACTGGAAAACCAGTGACTATAAAAAGCGTACAATACACAAACGAATTATGTATGTATCTTGTCATAGTCGTTACACTTTTTAGAAGACTGTCTGTAAATGAAAGAGTTTCGACACCCGTTTGTCTTTGTTGATGATACGCAACCACAGTAAGGGATCGCATTTAACTTACTACTTTTTTACTGTAAACATAGATTAATTTTACTCAATTTTCATTCTCAGAGTGTCACTACAACTGTCGAAATTGGTTCTCGAAAGGAACAAAACTATAATTACCAGCATGTGCTCAATAATATGCTATATAAACAATATATAAGCTATATAGGTATCTATTATCTGTACAGACTTAGCATGCTCCCATGGCTAAAATAATAAACAACTGAAAGCAAACTCTCCTTGTGTATGACTGTTTGCAGTTCATCTCTATTCAGTGTCGTTCATCCTCAATGTATTTGTACTTTCTAACTTTTTCAATAGACGAAACGGCAAATTCACAGAAACATCAAGAAAACATGGTAATGGTCCTGTGATGTTGATGCTGTATTCTGTAATTCTAACGTATTTACTTAATTGGAATAAATTGTAATGATATAACCAATAGAAAATACAAATAAAGAGAGCATGACATTTATAGTTGTACCAAGAATAATAAATAAGTGAACATTTTACAGCAACAATAATAATTATTTAATGAAAAGTTCATAAATTAAAGTCATTTTCTAACTGAAAATTTATTCAACGTTACGAATAGCTCTTGTAAATGTTGTTGATGATGACACCAAGAAATTTTATTTGGCGAGGGAGGGTAACGACAACTTTCAATAAAAGAAAACGCTTTGCATCTATCTCATCAATTATTGCCATGCTATATAGTATTCATCCGGGCATACACGCACCCATCTTTACATTTGATTCTTTCGACTTTTCACCGTCTTTTTTGTAGGGTAGAATATTATATAATATTACATTCTCGCTGCCAGCTAAGGCTGCTTTCTCCTTCTCAATCTCATTCTCTCTAAAAATGTTTTCCAATTTTGTAAATTTGGCTGCTGGTGCTGTTCTGGTTTGCTGAAAAGCATGAACTACTCCGCTTGCTCTTCTTTACTCTTTTCCACTCTGCCTATTGATTATTATGGCGGTAAAACTTTTCTTTCCTGTTTCTCTTGTTAATCAGTTTAGTAGTTACAAAACACAAAGCTCCATAAACTCTAGGAGGTATAATACAGGAAGCTGCTCAAAATAACTCAAGAAAGGACTCTATTGTGTTCCTCTTTTACAACAATGTACCACTACAACCACCATAACAACAACTACTACGACTACTCATCTTTCTCTCTAGTTTCCTCTCATTCTCCCTCGAATAATAAATCTGTAGAAAGCTGGCATGACGATGGTCATGGGAAGGTTTCTCTTATGTAAACTGTCTACAAAGAATAATATTCTCTTATATGCATAATAAAAGTTATCGCTACATGTATACTTGAATTTCCACCTTTTCTCAACATACATCTACGAAGTTTAAACTACTTTAAATTTTTTCAACAGTGTACCTAAACATATGCAAAAAAATCCGTTCAGAGAACATCAACAGCTTCTTGCTGAACATTTTCTCTCAAAACTCTGAAAACAGAAAATGTCTATTATGCATATTCAATATGAAGAAAAAAATCTCCTTTGCGCATTCTTCTCCAGTTTTCTTTCATAACTTGTTACTTACTCCTTTGCTGCTAGCAGCAGCAGGATGATGATGTCGACGGGGAGAATGGTGGCGATGATGATGCCAGTGTAATGAAAAGGGAATATTTTGACAACTAATGAAGAACCATTTCCCTTCATTCATTTGCTTATTCATCTGTTCATTTATTCAAATTTCCCCACTTTATCATCATCTTCTTCTTTCTACTTTATCATCATCATCATTACAGACAAAAAAAACTCTTTAAAGTAGAACAATACAACCATCACAGGGATTCCTTCCTCCTTTTCTCTTCAAATATGCATGACAGCCATTCAAGTATTTTGGCAGTATACAAAAGTGATGATCATCGTCGTCGTGCTACATAATAGTAGGTAGTAGTTAGTAGAACATACAACGCACAACCTTTGTCCGAGTATAATAGCGAACGAGTCTGTTGATGAAATTTTTCTTCTCTGACATCCTCATCATCTTCAGCAACATCACCATGTAATCATTTTGCACCCTAACGTTTTTCAATGAAGACGGTAATACGATGATGTATACTAATAAAAACGATAGTAAATAAAAACAAGTAAATATGTAAGTAAATGTGAAAGGAAATGAATGGTTTGTTGATCAGCATTTTCTCATAATGAATAGCGTCAACATTTTATAAAGGGAAGGAAAAGCTAATGCTACTCATCAAAATAAATAAATACAATTCTAAAACATAATTCATTCCCAGTGCAATTACTTTGTTGAATAATATTTCATTTCATAATGCTCAGTTCTTTCTCCCATTCATTGTGCAGATTTCGGAGACCAATATTACATCAAGTCACTTCATTATCATCATATTTGTCGTTTCAGTCTGATTATATATTATATCTTCCTCTTTTATTTCAGATGTTATTTTGTTGTATCTATTACTGGGCCCTGATGTAGTAGTATCTTTTAAAAAGACAAAATTATATAATCATCCCATGCCGGATGTAATCTGATTTCTTTCAAGAGTCAGTACCAGCAGTAGTAGTCGGTATTGTTCACTCCGTATTCAGATGAGTGACTACTACACTGCTGGAAAAACAAACAAAAACATCCTTTATGAATTTTCATTTTCTACCTTATTCATCCATTTAATGGCCTCTTCTAGTGTCCTCTTGTACACTGAAAACAAAAGAACGCTTATGTGCGACGTATACGTTTTGATGACAAATTCTGAAGAATCTAGTTATTATGTGAGTGAGCAGAACAAGTACTACACACTTGAACAGGAAAAGCATACGAGATGATTGTGTAAATATTATGAACAGCAGCAAGCAAAAACTTCTCATACATTCAGGAATTTATGCACATTTTATCTTACGTTGGTACATACTTATCTCCTTCCCCTTCCTTCACACTCACTCTTTTACGAGCTCTGCGCTATTTTTACTCCTACTTTTTCCTTCTCCTTCTCCAAGTCCTCCTAAAAGTGGTGCGCAGTTTTTAGGAAGGACTATGTATTGATGAGAAATTTTGAAAGTGGGTCGTCGTCCAATGGAAAACACTATTCTCAAGTGGAGTTGTGTGTATTGTATATGCTAATGCAATTCAAAGTGTCAAGACAAACACAAGTGTTTTGCATTTCTAATCAGTTTAATACAATTTGCATAACGATTTTATCAAACTTTTTAACAATACTCTAAAAACAAGTGAATCAATGCAGGAAACTTGCATAATTCATTAAAGATTTTTAAAACTTTTTAACAAATCGAGTATCTAACGGAAAGGTATCTGTTCATATTGTTTGAACACAAATGCTATACACTCTTCTACTATTACTACCATTTAAACTTCCCATCTTTTTACGCAGATTCATTTCCTAGAAAAATATTCAATTGAATAAGAGTATTATCATATTATAGCTCTACACAGTAATCCATTATTGCTCTGTAAAATCTCCATTACAAGATTTTTAATATACTATCGTAATTTCTTAGAATTGTGTGTTGGATTGAGTTACAAAACAATTATTTTTTCTTTTTACGAAATTTCTCCAGTTATTATTCTGAAAAAGAAACTACAAGCTTAAAATGTTTCAATCGTGTATTTCTACTTCGTCTTTCCTGAGGACTAGAAATTGAAGTTTTTTAAAAATTAAAGTAATTTTAAGTGTAAGTGTAGTCCAAAAATATGTAAATCTTCTTTTCTTATCCTTTTACTTTGATGTACCCGTTAAAAGTTGCCACCTGCATGCTAAGAAATTGAAGTAAATACCAGGAAAAAAAGAAAAAAAGCTCACTTTGTTTTATCCTTTTTGGTTTCTTTTAGTTTTCAGTAAAATAATTCCCTTTCTTTTATTTTT